>JBBPBX010007996.1:0-10740 GCA_038048925.1 Garcialebias charrua
TCTACATTTTTTTTGTTGCTTTGTTTTGTTTTATTTTTTGAATGTCCAGAGGACCAGACTTAGCTTTTTTAGATTTTTCTACCTGGATTATTGAGCATGCATCAGAGTATTTCCTCAATAATTTTAAACAATAAAATTAAATTAAAAAAGAAATTTCTTCAATAATTTGATTGACTGGACTAAACCTTATTTTATTATGAAACTGAATCTGTTGAAACTATTTTTTTTATTTGATATTTTCTTGATATTATACATGTCCCAGTAGTAACTTTCCACCCTGTTAGAATGTTTCCTTTTTGCCCTCAAAAGACTACAATTCCATAAAAGCCATTTACAAGAAGAAGACATCAACTGGTTTTGGAGGGAATTCAACCATGGAAAACAAGTTAAGCTTCATCTGTCACTCTCTCCTTACTTTTTTTAATCTTAAATATATTAAACCTGTATGAGTCAACCTTAAAGTTCCACCCTGTTAAGATAAATTGTGGGAAATGTTTATTTGGTAGAATTTAAAAAACAACATATTAGATTTAGTCATTAAAGGTTTGCTATTCTGTTGAAGGTTAGCTAGCTAAATGTTGACCACATAAAGAGCTACAGCTAGATTAGCTAAAAAAAGTTTTACCTTTTTCCCCCTTGCTCCCTCACCGTAAAGAGCAGAGAGGAGGGAGGGTTGGAGGGAGGGGGAGCAGAGGGGAGAACAGACACGGATCTACCATGTAGGCAAATGATGCCGTTGCTTGGGGTCCCAAATCAGCAGGGGCCCCGGCCCCGCCCCGGCCAGTCACCTACATCACTAACATTGCTCATGCTTGTTAATGTACATTTAACATAACTTATTTACAGGCTCTTACGCTGGCTCTCGTAGCTGCTTGTTTTACCTTTTTTCCCCTTGGTGATGGAGCAGAGAGGAGGGGGGAGGGAGATGAGGGGAGAACAGATGCAGATCTACCATGTAGGCAAATGATGCCGTTGCCTGGGGATCCCAATCAGCAGGGGCCCCGGCCCCGCCCCGGCCAGTCACCTACATCACTAACATTGCTCATGCTTGTTAATGTACATTTAACATAAAAATAATTATAGCTACGATGAAAACGATCATTAAAAACGCAATACAAAAACCGGTCGATTTCTGTATCCCCCTACTAAAAATGGACTATTCCATCTTGACATCTTCCGGGTCAGAGGTGAACTCGGGTGCTAACGTTTATGGCTAGCTGTTGTGCTCGGTCTCTTCATAAATCCGCAGAGAACCCCGCTGTTTCAAGCCAAATTAACGCGGCCGGAGGATTGTATTGTGTGTTTTGTGTCCACCACTCGACGGTGAGTCGTTTGTTTTATGTATTTGGGTTCCTTTTATGTAGAAATGCGGTGGCGACACGCCCGTGTATTTGAGATTTAAAAGTGGTCTTAGGGATTAAAAGATCATTCTCATTTTGTTAATTTCGTGGCCGAATAGAATATATGTACGTAAAGTATTAAATAAATCCTTTGATTTTTGTAATTTCATCCTTTTAGGATCATTTTAGTTACTTTTCATTAAATCTGTTGACTGCCTATAGAATTTTGGAATTGGTTTAATTTATTTTTCGGTTGCGCAACAAAAAAGAAATTACTATTTGTTTTTTGAAACAATATTGAAGTAAATTAAGCTTAATTGACTCTTATATGAATTAAACTTGGATACAACTTGGAAGTGCACTTTAAAACTTGATCTCTAACTTTAATTTTACCTGTACTGTTGATGTGGTCTTTGAATTGAAGTTATAATAATAATAATGTAATAAACTTTATTTGTATAGCACCTTCCTGCAATGCCTTGCATTGACCAAGGTGCTTAACAGATATAGGATAATCTAAAAAAATAAATACAAAGTATGTGCATGTGTAATGAAGAATATAATTTGTACGTGCAGCTGTTAATACATGTAAAGTTTTTTTATGTTTGTTGCTCTTTTTGCCAACTGTGATGTTTCTTCTGTCCAGGACTGTAAATATCCAGGTGGGTCAGGAGGAGTTAATGGGAAGCTGCTGCTGTGACGTAAGAGGTAGGATAAAGGTGTATAACAGTTCATGCACCGCTAGTTGGCAGTCTAGTGCAAATATTGCATAACTTGTTGGCTAGCAATTGTTGAATTTAATTAGCGGTTTAGAATTTAGCTTCCCCTAATTTTCATAAGACATTAGTGCTTTTGAAATTGCGGACCTAATTAAATTAATTAGTGCTTTAGAAATAGCTGAACTAATTTTTGGATTAGCGCTGCCCAGCACTGCCCATAAATGATAATGTACAAAATATAAAAAAATGAAAGGTAGAAGAAAGAAGAATAAATCTTATTATATCTGCCCCTTTTTTCCAACAATCAGATTAAACAATAATAATCTTCAACCAACAGTACAAAATGACTAACTCTTTCTAATTTTCTAACTAATACAATACACATTAAAATAGTAAACAACAACATGGTAGAATTTTAACGGTGCAAGTAGGATGAATTTATATGAATAAATATTTCAACGTAGTAATATAAGCTAAAATGCATGTGATGTATATTACACATAACTAACATAACATTTCTAAGCACAGTATACCCACTATAAAAATGTAGAGTACACCACTGGATATAGTTTTAAACTACTAAATAAAGATTAGTTTAAAACAGAACAGACAGTTACTGCCATTTTTCTTGGTCTTAAAGGGGACCTCAGATGTATTTTTTAAATTTTTATGGTATTTCTGTGGGATATCCAGACCCTATTCCTTCAATTTAATGCACAAAATAATTATTAGATAATCAATTATACCCTTTTTAATTCTGCCATTTTTAACTTTCGTTTTGAACGACCGGTTTCTTGAAGTCCACGCCCTTCAACGATCTGTTCACGCCCTCTGTAACAGCCAGTATCTGTAATGTGTTGTTGTTTTAAAATTAGCTCTTTTTTTATTACTCATTTGACTTACTGTTAGTGTTAGCTTAAGATAACTTACCGAAACCCGTCTGAGCGCGCCGCAGTTTGCTGCTCCTTTTAGCATTAGACCACCCGAATCCGAAGCTAATGTTAGCTTGTTCCTCTTCCGGTTTTCGCCAGCTCCGCTCGTTGCACGCGATGAGATTTTGGGAGTTATCGCTGTTCCAGTGAAGACAACACAAAGTTCACCAAGTGTCTCCCGTAAATTAATCTGTAAGGAGAAGGTCCTCTTGCTGCGAGCCTGCTGCGAGGCTGCTGCAAGGCTGTACAGTTGAAGCTCCGCTCCATCGCGCCGGAAGAGGGTCCCGTCGAACCCGGTCCTTCCGCCTGTGGTCCGCTCGTTTAATTTTTGCCGGCTGCGCGTTGGCAGCGATCGCAAATACACTAAAAATTGAACTAAAACATAAAAATAACAATTATACTTTATTTATAAAGCCATTTAAAAAAACACAGCTGCAACAAAGTGCTGTACACATGAAATTAAGAACATATAAACAAAAGATGAGATGAAATCATGAAAAACAACAGTCATGTGTTTAATACAGAAGTGGGTTGAGCCTAACCAGGGGTTGCTAGGTGAGGGGCTGGACTCAGGTTTGATCTGATTGGCTGGCGGCTTGTGACGTCAATAAATGCAGGAAGTGTGAATCCTGGTGTATTTATCAAAAATAAATAAATCTACTTAGAGTAAATAAACCACTGGGTGCATTTTTTTGGCACAAGGACTGTTTTTTTATGAAGTAAATACCCAAAGTTTAGTAAAAAAACATTAAAAAGTGAATTTTGCATGTGTGGTCCCCTTTAAGTTTGAGTAGCTGTGGCAGCCATCTTGAATTACTTTGTAGGTTAAACATACAGTTAATGTCAAAGTTTTACCCAAAGATCTTCCATGATTTATCAACATGTGGAGTATGCAATGGGGGATAACAGTTAGTTACTATTACAGCAAATTTTAACTTAATTCCTGTAAAAATGAAACCAGTAATAGCTGTTTCTGTGTTGACTAAGACTGATTAGCTGTAGAGGCCATTTTGACTTAGGCTGACTCCAAAAGCTTATGACTTGTGAATGAACAGTTAATAATTAATTTTTGAGCGTTTTGCTCAAATTAATTTGCTGGTTGATGAGATATTTCACAAGCACAATAGACAAACATATACACACACACTGGCAAAAACATTATCACCTGCCAACCAGAGGTGGACAGTGATCATGAGCTAATAACACACAGTGAACCCCTTTTAAAACGGTACAATGAAACGGTACCCCTTTTTGACTTCAAATACTTCATTTTGTATTAATGATATTTAAAAAAAAAATCTAAATCATGCTTCAAACTTGAGGCTAGTTTGGAGCTAAAGGATTCTTTGGAAAAGTCTGGTATTCATCCTCGTAGAAACATTTTCACAGCAAACATGATAAATGAAGATAAATTAATGTTGTATGTTCAGCTTATATAGAAAATTGTGAATTTTACCCTCTTAGCAAAATGAGTATCAGTCCGAGCAGAAGATTTTATGATTCTGAAAAAGTAAATTCCTGTATGTGCTTTACAGTTAAGGCACAGTGCTGTTAAAACATTAATATAAATTTGCAAAACAAAATGCTGAATAAATCAAAAAGTGTTCTCTGGCCATTAATTCCCTGCAGTATTTTTTTCATTTGTCTAAAAAAGAAATAAAATGGGGGTGGGTCTGTGTCCATATTGTCGTACATCTGCTGTTTTCTGGGGCGCAGTTTGGCCCGGCTGCCACGCCGGGCAGGTGCTGCTCCTTCCCCCATGAAGGCCACATTTTTCTGTATCCATGTGCTGCCTGAGCAAACTGCACTCCTGGGCCGGCTTGTCCTGCTGCTGACCGGCCACTGCCTTGGCAACATGCATTGTTGCTCGATGCAAATCTGCTCACAGTGGGACAGAGGCTCTGGGATGGGGGTGTCCTGTGCTCAGGAGCTGGGATGGAGAAGGAAGGCAGGCCAATAAATGAAAGTTTGCCTTAAATCCTCAGGATAATAGAGGTAGAGGTTGGGGCCGAGCCGAGATAAACAGAGGGATTACTCCTCGGTTTTGCATCACTCACTCTCCTCTGGGTGGCCCCTAACTGTCAGGAAAGCGACGAGGGGAGTTGGGGTTGGCGAGAGAAGAAAAAATGTTTAACGCATGGACATTCTCACAACACACGGGAAAAAGGAGTAAGCCTAATTCCATCAAAGACTGAGAAATTAGCAATTAATTTATTCCAACCTCCTTGCCCCTGCTCCTTTTCTACTTTCAGATCAATTGTTGGGGAGTTCTGCAACATCTGGTCCAGAACAGTCACCGCGCCCGATGACGGATGCACCACCCATTAAAGCAGAATGACGGAGAAAATCTGCCCTTTTTTCATTCATTTCTCTTCCATGGGAGATTAGTTTAGTATGAAGAAAGTAATCATTAAAATGTTGCTCTTTTTGCAGGCCATGCATATCCACCACGGCCAGCGCTTTTATTTGCAATTGTAATTTAAAGAATAATTAAAGAAGTTAAATGATTTTGTAAATGTTGAACAACTTGAGTCTTTGTACTCAAGGGTGCATGAACCTGCACCTTATGGCTGGTTGCTCTGATAAACTCGGTAATGAAAGAATGTAGCACCACACTAATGACAAATTTTTCAAGAGGATTGGATTTGCTCGTTCCTCTGTCCACAGCTCCTGCTCTCTCCTAAGCACTGTAGAACGTCAGGATGGTTGCTTAAAATACGACTTTACATATTCATCCTGCCTCCCTTTGAAAACCAGACGGCAAAAAAAAAAAATCATTTTTACTGTCGGTGGAACAGAATGTGCATGTTTAAACACTGTCTGTGGTAACTTATTCTCTTTTCATTGATTATCCGAGGCACGGTTTGAATTACTTCATTCATTGTAGCTCATTTGAATAAAGTAGAGTTCCTGCATCTTGGTGCATTTTAACAGGTTGTTAAACATCTATAAGTGAACACTTGATTCAATAACTATTTTAGAGTTAATGGCACAACAAGAAGTAGCCTGACCAACAGCTCTCCCTGTATGAATAGAACACGCTCCACTTCTCCTCACACATCCTAATCACAGTCTAAGAAGCATGGTGTAGCCCAAGTTAACTTTTAGGAAGAAAAAAATCACAAGCCAATATGAAACGATAATAATAATTCCTCCTTCTTACCAATGGCCTAGCATGAAGCAATATGATCATCATCCATTGTGTTTATTAGTACAAGTAGCTTACTAGTAGCTCCCCCGCCCCAGCTACAAAAAAACTCAAAGAGATGAGCACCCTGCCAAGGCAAGTGACCGAGGAGAAACACGGCATGCCGTGTGGTGAGTTGTTGTAGGTAACCAGGAAAACCCGGAGTGGACTTTTAGTGTTTTGAGTATTCTCCTATTAATCGAGTGGAATGGATTTGTTCACAAAGAAATAGAAACAGTGCTGTGTGAAATAATATATCACAGTAAATGTGTGTGTGTGTGTGTGTGTGTGTGNNATTAATATTTTTTAAATGTGAGGGGGACACATCTCATTCACATACAGTTGTTGTGGTGCCTTTGCATGAAACACATAAAGACAAAAAACTGTGAGTTATAAATAAACTCTCAGAGGATGAACAGCTACAAATGAATACACTTTGAAGTCAGTCCAGTTCAAGATGGCAAACAAACACTAAAATATGCACAGCAAATTTAATTTTACACATGTTGAGCTAAAGGTTGATGCAGTAGTTACTGAGAGTGATGTCCAGCTCATATTCTGAGCATCAAGTACGCACGGCTCACTTTTGTTTAAACTGGGTCCAATAACTGTTGGAATCAACTCTGTTAGGAAAATATATTCACACTGGTACATTTTCATCTTTAAACCACTCCTGAGTGCAGCTACAGCGTGTGCTCCCAAGATATCATTACCTGCAGTGTCCCAGTGCTAACTGAACTAGGCAAAAGGGCCTTCTCCTACTCTGCTCCTGTTTCCTGGAACACAAAGATCTGAAGCTCTCGACCATGACCTGTCAAAGTGAGTTTAAACAACTAAGTTCAAGGTAAAAATCAGTGCAGACATGTTCCTGCTTTTAGTTTTCTACATCGTTTTATAATGTAGCTGTTTTTGAATTTTGTTTTATAACACTTCTTTTATATACTTTAAATTTTATATGCTTTTATACGAATGTTTACTGTTGTGTGTACCTCATTTATATTTTTTGTTAAAATCAGGTCTCTTGTAAATGTGTCCTCGTGACTCAATGAGACTAACCTGTAGAAATAAAGGTTGAATGAATTGCACGAACCACAGATTTGATTTTATTGAAACTGAAAAGTAATCATTGGGTGCTCATAGGACTGATTACCTTTTGAAGACAAACCAAGATGGTCAACACGGCCAACTAAACAAAATTAAAATGACTGAATATCAGTTTGTTTCACAGATAATGAGCTAAAAATTGGTGTGGTGGTTATCAGAGTACGGTAATCCCCATCACAGATTACGAGCGCTAACAGATTACGCAAGATCTTGTGACGTGAGATTTCACACAATATTTATTAGATTTGACCAAAACGACTATAACTATAAGTCAAAAGTCAAAGTCAACTACATTGGTGTAGTGGCAGGGCTTTTGACTTGGAACCCGAAGGACGCGGGTTCGCGTCCCGGCCACTACACACTTGGGGTGTCTATAGCCGTTTTCGCATTGACCAGCCCTTAAAGGCCCGGGTGGCCCCGCCCCGCCCTCTTTCCCGGGTTCAGCGTGTCCGCATTTTCCTTTTTTTCCCCGGCTCCGCCCTCGTTTTGGAACCATCTCCAACGTGGTTCCATCGGACCGCGGCCCGACGGGCCCAGTTTCACGTCATTTACTGCTCACATTTGATTCGTTGTTTGCAGCAGGGGGCTGGACTGCTTCGTGTAGGGGCGAGACCAGAGGGCGTGACTAGCTGCGTGTTGAGTCATCAACTGCGATTTCGCCAGCGCACCTAAAAACACTCTATTTTCATCTAAAAACTACTTTCGAGTGCATAAAAATGATCGGAAACGTGTGTTTATATGCTTAACTTGCTAACTGTAGTGAAAAAACACATGAAAACTCAGTATTTATTTCGTTTTTTCCACAAATTCGCAACCCGGAAGTCCGCTCGTAAATTTCGCCAGGGCACCTAAAAACACACTATTTTCATCTAAAAACTACTTTCGAGTGCATAAAAATGATCGGAAACGTGTGTTTATATGCTTAACTTGCTAACTGTAGTGAAAAAACACATGAAAACTCAGTATTTATTTCGTTTTTTCCACAAATTCGCAACCCGGAAGTCCGCTCGTAAATTTCGCCAGGGCACCTAAAAACACACTATTTTCATCTAAAAACTACTTTCGAGTGCATAAAAATGATCGGAAACGTGTGTTTATATGCTTAACTTGCTAACTGTAGTGAAAAAACACATGAAAACTCAGTATTTATTTCGTTTTTTCCACAAATTCGCAAACCGGAAGTCCGCTAGTAAATTTCGCCAGCGCACCTAAAAACACTCTATTTTCATCTAAAAACTACTTTCGAGTGCATAAAAATGATCGGAAACGTGTGTTTATATGCTTAACTTGCTAACTGTAGTGAAAAAACACATGAAAACTCAGTATTTATTTCGTTTTTTCCAAAAATTCGCATTCTGAGCTTTTCGGTAAGAACTGCCCACCCACGTCAAGTGAATACCCCACCCACTTCAAGGCTTGCTCTCCGGACAGTGCGCAATCAACGAGGGCGGGCCAGAGCTGGCTCTGGGCCAACCAGAGACGAGCGGGACCGGGGAGGGCCGGCAAATGCGAAAACGGCTTATGAGTGCACACCTAATTCTCCAGCTCCCCGGGCGCTTTCTATGGCTGCTCACTGCACCACCTGGTAGGTGGTTGGGTTAAATGCAGAGACGAATTTCGTCTGTGTATGGGAAACATACGCAGATGACAGGAAAAGACATTATTATTATTATTGTCAGAACTGCAATATGTACAGGACATACACAGGATTGAAATTGCGTTTCTCTCAGTCCCTCGGTGCAAGAGTCTTAAACGAAAACTGGTTTCTTCAAGGAATGCTGGACCTTAACTTCTTTTCAAACTGAAGTTCTTCGAAATCGTTAAACAAATTAAACATTTGCATTTAGTTTCATCCTGGAAATAAATGAAAATAATATTACTATATGGCTGTGTTTTTTTAAACAACCCTTAAATCCTTGTTCTGTTTATCATAAAATTGTGTAAAATTGTTCTTTTTGTACAACTCTTTTTCTCACACACACACACACACGCTTCAGCTAAATCAAGCATGCGCTCGGTTCTTGTGCACATGAGCTGTTGACATTATTTTGGGTCATCGTCCATAATAGTGAGGCCAACTGCAGGGATTTAGCAGATAAACCCCCTCCTCTGAGAAGTACCACTTGTTCTCTAGTTGGGTTTTACCCTCCTGTATAAATCAATCACACATTTATTGCTGCTGTTAATCAGGACATGAAGAGCTTTTTGAAATGTAGGGATGACGAGATGTGCTGAGGCGTCACGTTGGGAAACTGAAGCAGACGTACAACTCTCAGGAAACATTCCTTGAAGAATTCAAAGTAAACAAGATATTATCTTTTAACAACGAGTTAAAGCTTAAAATATGCATGAGATTATAAGGCAGTAATAAAAACATGCGACTAATATTTTGTGAAGTCAGCTGCAGATTAAGATTTAATCAAAACATCAGGATTTTCTTCTGGTTAAGTTAAAACTGTTTGTTGAATCAAAATGAAAGATAAGGTTTAGTAGAAAAGGAGGTTGTTCTTTTATTCTGAACAAACAATTCTTAGAGTGACAGTTAATGTGAAACATTTAAAAGAAAAAAGAAAAATATTAAAAGCAGGATGAAGCTGATTTGAAGAAGGGTTCAGTGGAAAAGTTGTGCACAACTAATACTTTAGCTCTTCGTAAAACCCCAGTTGGACAAATAGACCGTTAGAAATGTTTACTCATTACATCGCCATCACTAGATGATTGACTAAACATGACTTGAATGCAACATAAATATGTTCAGAGTCTTCAGTTATATTTTGTACAAATAAACCCCAACAAGAATGCTGGAGAATATACCCCAAATCAGAGACAGGCAGCCAAAATCTACTGATTACTTTTCAGAGTCAGACCTTCATCTAGTGAAGGACTAAACAATAAAATACAAAAGATTCAGCTCATTTTAAATGTTATGGTAAATATATGTATATGGCAACCCCTGAAGAGGGATAAGCCAAAAGAAGAAAATGGTAAATATAAGTATACCTAAGATTTCTATATAAAAACTATATAGAATATATAAATAAAATAAATAATAAATAAAATATATTATCCTAATTAAATGCTATCCTAAAACAGTTTTTTATTCAAACTGGCAGAGGCTGGGACATAACAACACCCTAACAAAATGATAAATAAAAGAATAAGTGCCAGTGCAGTTCTCCCAGCAGACAATATTTCACATATTATTTTTTGAGGAATAGAGGATTTCCCATGCTGCAATCTAACTTCCACTTATCATGGAAACATCAAAAAATGGTTGGCCAAGCCTTTTGGCCCCAAAATGTTGAGCTTTGTCATCTTACTGAGATGTTTCCATGAATCAATTCAAGCTCAAGACAAAGTTTTAACAAAAACCATCTAAATAAAAATTTAACAAATCAAGAGGAAGAAAAGCTGGTGTAGAATTCAAGTCTGAGTTAGCAAGTCTTGTCTCCAAACAA
>JBBPBX010007996.1:24525-63702 GCA_038048925.1 Garcialebias charrua
GAATGCGCGGTTTGGAGGTTGACGCCGGTTCACGTGCACGGAAAAACGCTTCTCAGCACGCTCAACACGCACGCGACCTGATGCCAGACGCCGGGAGGTGCCTGGAAGCGCGTCCACCATTGACTTTACATGTAAACTGGACGCTCCTGCTGCTCAAACGCTGCTTGGTGTGACTACACCATTAGTGTGCATCTTATGGTGTGGTCACACCGAGCAGCGTTTTTACCTCCAAAGCTTCCAGCCTCCATGTAAAGTCAATGGTGGACGCACTCAGGCACCTCCTGGCGTCTGGCGTCAGGTCGCGTGCGTGTTGAGCGTGCTGAGTAGCGTTTTTTCGTGCACGTGAACCGGCGTCGGCTTCCAAGTTCCGCTTCAGCTGAGCTGAAGTTTTCGCGGTTCAAACGTTCAAACGCCGCTCAACTCTACCTGATTGGTTGGTGTGTCAACCAATCAGGGAGAGTCGGGGGGCAGAAGAGAGGGGGCAGTGGGAGAGTCCCTATGTGACGCGGAAACGAGGGTGCGCGCGCACTATGTGACGTATTGTTTGTCGGAAAAAAAAAGAAAAGACTCGCGAGCTCGTGGACTATGGAAGAGAAACTCATTGTAGCTGTGTGTTCGCGACAATTCCTTCACGACCAGTCAAGTCTGCTCGACAGAGACGGAAATAAAAGGCTCCTCGCCTGGCGGAGTGCACTCTGTATACCGGTAAGCTCCTCCCACACCCCGTCGCCACAGCAACGAAGCCGCCGCAACACTACAGTTTGGACAACACTGGGTAGCGCGTCCACTTCCGTGCGTGAGGAGCGTTTTCGGAGGTAAAAACGCTGCTCGGTGTGACCACACCATTAATCATCTTGTTTTGGAGGTCAGACCTGCAGTTCTAGGCTCTACAGTACATCCCTTAATTTGCATTTTATCTGGAACTACCTACTGGATGAAAGCAGCACAGAAGCCAGCCTCTCTCCCATTGTGACCCAGGCTCTGACAGGGGACATAAAACAGAATAAATCCCCCCAGGCAGATGTAAAGTTGACACTGACTTGTCCTAAAAAACATAACATGTCTAAAGAAAATAATACAGCAAACAGTTGAAAAGTGTCTTCATTTTATTGAATTTTCATCACTCTACCATCTAGAGCAGTACATTCATGTTGACGTGATGTTCTAAAATGCAGACTAGCTACAGGAATATCAATACTGCTTTTGTTTGTGAAAACTTACACACTTTGTCAAGTTTGTATTTAACTTTTTTTCCTAAAATTTTCTTAACATAGCCATAAAATATCACAGACAAATGTCAACCTATACAAAACTACTGCACTCTGTGGAAACATGCCATTGTAAAAAAGGAACAAAATACTGTTTATAATTAAAAAAAACATATGCTTTAAAGACTTTCCATAGATTATTCACTTTTATCATGAACTGTAAGACTTACTGTACTCACATTTTCAAGTTTGCATTGAAATTTTTTTTTAGACAGTTTTCCTAAAATTTCCTATTTTTGTTGGGCACTTATAGCAGAGACTGTACAGACACGTTCACCCATAAACATTAAGTCTTTCGACAGCTTAAACATGCGTAAACAGATTAACAAAAAAAACATACAGGCACTCCTTGTTAGCTTATTTCTACATGAAAAAGTGTGAAAACATAAACTATTCTCAATCATTTAACATTACTTTTGATGTGTTGAGGTTTCACATTTAAATAATATTGAACTGTCCCATTCTGCTCAGGATTCTTCTCAGAGTGCGCATACTGATGATGATGTGCGAAGTGCGAAGCATCATCAGTATCTCTCCATGTTTTAGACCAAGCATGAAGTAAAACTTGATGAAATTCTGTAAATTAGCCATTAGCTGTGTTTCCATCCATTTTCATTTCGATTTTTGAGCTAATTTTTGAAATCTCGCAAATATGTAAATACAAATTAATGCGAAGCAGAAGTGTTTCCATCTGCTGGCTTGAAGCGCATCTACCAAGCCACGCACAGCGTCATTACGTCAGACGTCAGCGTCATTACGTCAGACGTCGGCACTGCGCATGTCTACAGTAAACAGGAAGTAGCAGTTGAAAACAGAACCTGGCCACACATCTCGTCAAAAAGGAGAGAATATTTCAGGTACGTGTTGCTATCGGTCGAGTTGTATTTATTCTGTCATACAAACTAGTTTTAGCGATGTTACATGTTGTCCGGAGCGGAAACAGCTGATCAGTCACGTGACGTGAATGTTCGCTTCGGCAGCACGAGTCGGCAAATGTGTTTCCATCTGTCGCTGTGCGCATCTGCTCATTTTCGAACATCCCAAAAACCACCTCAAGCGAGCGTATAAACTTTTTGGCGAACTTGAGAAAGTAAATACGGATTTTGCCGTTTCCATTAAGCTTTTCTGCTGCGATACTTCAAAATGCGCACCTAGAAACCTTGATGGAAACACGGCTAATGTTAGCATGCAAGCAAAAACAAGCGTATGGGCGAACTTGCATTATGGGTAATGGTGCTGATACCATGTGGATGGACATCTATACTTATCACGTAATAACGTGATACGTATCACGTTATTACGTGATACGTAAAGTATCACGTTATTACGTGATAAGTATCACGTTATTACGTGATAATATGTAGTAATAACGTGATACGTATCACGTTATTACGTGATATGTATCATGTTATTACGTGATATTATCACGTAATAACGTGATACGTATCACGTTATTACGTGATACGTAAAGTATCACGTTATTACGTGATACGTAAAGTATCACGTTATTACGTGATAAGTATCACGTTATTACGTGATACTTATCACGTTATTACGTGATAATATGTAGTAATAACGTGATACGTATCACGTTATTACGTGATATGTATCATGTTATTACGTGATAACGTGATACGTATCACGTAATAATGTGATACGTATCACGTTATCACTACATATGCCCCAAAAAATATTTTCACCAGGTGGCAGCTCTACGCTTCCGTAGTTGGGGAAACTGTGAACACTGAGTTTAACAGGTCTGATCTGTATGGGTTTACACCTATAGGTGCTGACTTACAGGTTTGTATATGTTTTACACCTTACATTTAATTATTATGTATTTAATTAGTTTTGTCACATTCCACCCTCCATAATATAGAAAGGTTTTTTGTTGTTTTTGTTTTATGTTTTTTACAAAGATGTATAATCTGTGGAGGTTAAACTGACACTGGGGGTGTCGCAGATGGTGGGTTGTCTCTGGTGACCTGCTGGTGCAGACCCTCTTTAATTTTTATTTTTTTTTTAACTCCAGCTGCTGTAAAAACACAAGGTCTGACACGTCTTTGCTGACGTCATTCGTTTGTGTGTTTCAGGTTCACAAGTTCACAGAAAACAGCCGGACTGCTCCTTTAACAACTCCACACAGCCTGCACGTAGCTCACGAGCGCAGCGCGTGGTGTCAGGGGAGGGGCACATGCACACCCACAAACACACGCGCGCGCAAGCTGCTGTCCCTCCCCCCGGGCTGTTGTTGGTTTGTGTCAGAGCCAGACCGGTCCAGCTGCAGGAGTCCTGCTGCTAAACACCGGCTGCCGGGTCACAGTGGACCGAGCCTCTTCACAGCAGAACCAGCAGCTCAGTAAACAACTCTGCACGGCCGAGCTCCACCAATCAGCGGCCAGCTCCAGGTCACGTGACACAGCTTGTTTACTCCATGCAGGAGAGGCGCCGCAGGGGCTGCTGGGAAATCCCGGAGCGGATCAGCGATCTGCCGCTGACACGTTCCTGTCTGTGGAAACCTCTCAACTTCAGCATCAGCTCAGGCCGCAGTGCATCATGGTCCATGTAGTTTTCTTTTGTGCACCGTGATAGGAGTGGAGACTCAAACGAATATCTGTCCTCAGGCGTGAAGGACAAGTGAAAGTGTTGGGTCTTCACTCAGACAATTTTCAGATTTGGTCTGGACCTCCTTTATCTGACCCCTGGGTCCAGACTGGTCCACAGAGGTGAGCGGGTCTTTATCAGACCACAGTCTGTGAGGATCAACGTCTCCTCCTCCATAACCCTCAGCACTGGCTCAAGGATGTGTGTTGAGCCCTCTTCTGTTCACTCTGCTCACATATGATTGTGCAGCCACACTTCCAGGCTGTCATATTGTAAAGTTTTCAGATGATACAGCGGTGGTGGGATGCATCACAAACAATGATGAGTCCAGCTACAGACAGGAGGTGGAACACCTGGAGAGCTGGTGCAAAGAGAATAACCTTCACATCAATGTGAGGGAGATGACTGTTAATTTAAGAATCAGAATCGGTTTATTATTGCCATTGTCAAAGAATAAAATTCACTGACTAGGAACTTGCTTTGGCAATAAAAAGACGTAAAAATAGAATAAAAACACATGAACACACCAACCAATAAACACAATGCAGTACAGCACAATATTCACAATAATATTCACAATAAATGGCAGTGACAAATGGTGCTAGAAGATAAATGGAGTGATGATGTACAGTTTTAGGCCAGTGATAAATGTTAAGGCAGAGTTAAACAAGAAGGAGCAACCCCCCTGAACATAGGTGGATCTGCAGTGGAAGTGGTCTCCAGCTACAAATACTTGGGTGTACACATGAATGATAACCTCAGCTGGAGCAACAACACCACCAGCCTGATCAAGAAAGGTCATCAGAGACTCTACTTCCTCAGACGGCTGAGACGAGCTGGTCTGAGCAGCCCAGTTCTCACCTCCTTCTACAGGTGTGCAGTGGAGAGCATCCTGTGCTCCAGCATCAACGTGTGGCATGGAGGCTGCACAGTTGAAGAGAGGAAAGCTCTACAGAGAGTGGTGAAGGCTGCACAGAAGATGTTGGAGTCAGTCTCCCCACCATCACAGACATTTACACCTCCAGATGCAGGAAGAAGCCACCTGCATCATGAAGGACCCCACTCACCCAGCACATACACTTTTTGACCCACTCCCCTCAGGCAGGAGGTTGAGGACCATTAAGTGTAGAACCACTAGACTGAGGAGCAGCTTCTACCCTGAGGCTGTTGGACTCATGAATAAATAAGAATAATCACTGTGATGACACTCAGACACTGGAGATTTATCACTTTATCCATGCTGCTGATTTCTTAACTATAATCTGCTGAATCAAAAAAGGCGTTCAATACAGAACAACTGGACTTTATTTGTAACAGAAGACACCCACACACAAACAGAGTGGTGTAGTGTACGCAGTCCAGTGCAGCGAGGACTGTCCAGACCTCTACATTGGAGAAACTAAGCAGCCCATCCACAGAAGAATGTCCCAACACAGGAGAGCCACCTCCTCTGGACAAAACTCAGCTGATCACCTCCACCTCACAGACTAGGGTCACTCTTTTGAGGACCAGAATGTGCACATTTTGGACAGAGAACACAGGTGGTTTGAGAGGGGTGTGAAGGAAGCAGTTTATGTAAAACGAGAGAAACCATCGTTAAACAGAGGAGGAGGTCTAAGATTTCAACTTTCTAAAACTTATGGTGCGGCCCTACAGCTGATTCCCAGAAGTTTGTCACCTGATGAGAACAGAGGAGCTTCGTTTGTGAATTAGACTAACAAGACTTTGACAGGTCCCTGCTATCAATGTGTGAGGTGTGATTTGATTTGTCAATTTACATACAGTAGGATGTGTGTGTGTGTGTGTTTCCTGTAAGGTCTGCTTTCACACCCTGAACTTTGAATGGGTCACAGGCACGTGTTATCCCAAGTATACAGTGCTTGGCAGCGCTAATCCAAAAATTAGTTCCGCTATTTCTAAAGCACTACATTAATTTATTAATTTAGGTCCGCAATTTCAAAAGCACTAATGTCTTATGAAAATTAGGGGAAGCTAAATTCTAAACCGCTAATTAAATTCAACAATTGCTAGCCAACAAGTTATGCAATATTTGCACTAGACTGCCAACTAGCGGTGCATGAACTGTTATACACCTTTATCCTACCTCTTACGTCACAGCAGCAGCTTCCCATTAACTCCTCCTGACCCACCTGGATATTTACAGTCCTGGACAGAAGAAACATCACAGTTGGCAAAAAGAGCAACAAACATTTAAAAAAAAACTTTACATGTATTAACAGCTGCACGTACAAATTATATTCTTCATTACACATGCACATACTTTGTATTTATTTTTTTTAGATTATCCTATATCTGTTAAGCACCTTGGTCAATGCAAGGCATTGCAGGAAGGTGCTATACAAATAAAGTTTATTACATTATTATTATTATAACTTCAATTCAAAGACCACATCAACAGTACAGGTAAAATTAAAGTTAGAGATCAAGTTTTAAAGTGCACTTCCAAGTTGTATCCAAGTTTAATTCATATAAGAGTCAATTAAGCTTAATTTACTTCAATATTGTTTCAAAAAACAAATAGTAATTTCTTTTTTGTTGCGCAACCGAAAAATAAATTAAACCAATTCCAAAATTCTATAGGCAGTCAACAGATTTAATGAAAAGTAACTAAAATGATCCTAAAAGGATGAAATTACAAAAATCAAAGGATTTATTTAATACTTTACGTACATATATTCTATTCGGCCACGAAATTAACAAAATGAGAATGATCTTTTAATCCCTAAGACCACTTTTAAATCTCAAATACACGGGCGTTTCGCCACCGCATTTCTACATAAAAGGAACCCAAATAAATAAAACAAACGACTCACCGTCGAGTGGTCGACACAAAACACACAATACAATCCTCCGGCCGCGTTAATTTGGCTTGAAACAGCGGGGTTCTCTGCGGATTTATGAAGAAACCGAGCGCAAACAGCTAGCCATAAACGTTAGCACCCGAGTTCACCTCTGACCCAGAAGATGTCAAGATGGAATAGTCCATTTTTAGTAGGGGGATACAGAAATCGACCGGTTTTTGTATTGCGTTTTTAATTATCGTTTTCATTGTAGCTATAATTATTTTTATGTTAAATGTACATTAACAAGCATGAGCAATGTTAGGGATGTAGGTGACTGGCCAGGGCGGGGCCGGGGCCCTTGCTGATTTGGGGCCCCAAGCAACGGCATCATTTGCCTACATGGTAGATCCGCGTCTGTTCTCCCCTCTGCTCCCTCCCCCTCCAACCCTCCCTCCTCTCTGCTCTTTACGGTGAGGGGGAAAAAGGTAAAACAAGCAGCTACGGAGCCAGCATAAGAGCCTGTAAATAAGTTTATTCATTTTTACTGATAGATAATTAGTTATTAGCGGTACTGCATTTTAAATAAAAATAGCACAAATCCGCTTATGAATTATAAAAGTTAGTCACTCCGCTGTTACGCTGACAAAAACGTTAGGTCCGCTGTAAGCGGATTAGCGCATTAGCGGTCCCTGGCGTTCATGTGCCCACTTTTGCAAGTATGTGTGTGTTAGCTTCCAATTTACATATGTTGGTGCGTGTCAGTGGATCAGCCTGTATAACTTCGCTCGCTTTCACATTTTCCTCACTGAATTGATAAAGCTCCCCGGATGAGAAGCGAAACATCTTGTTGCTACAAATAAAGTCCAGTTGTTCTGTATTGAACGCCTTTTTTGATTTATCATGTCCTGGACGACTGAGAATCTTCACCAGCTATAATCTGCTGTATTCATACATATCTGCTCACAACAGACTCATGTTCAGGCTGCTGTTTAATACACCATAGGTCATTTTGTTACAGTTTAATTTCTTTCTTAAATCCTTAAGACTGTTGCTTTTTTCATACTTTATACTATTTTGGGTGTAACTGGGACCTTGAGTACACCACTTTGTTCCACCTCATGTACCACATGTGATGCGAATGACAATAAAGAACCTTGAACCTTTATCTGTCCCCAGGTCCAGGCTGGTCCACAGAGGTGAGGAGTCTTTCCAGTTGTGGGTCCTAAACTGTGGAAGCAGCTGCCTCCATCAACCTGTTGTTGTTGTTGTTGTTGTTGTTGTTAATTTGATTTGATTTTTTGATTTGATGTTTATTCATTCATTTTAAAAGAACAATACAAAACAGTTTCATCAGATACAAGAATACAAGTAGGATGAAATGAAAGGAGCAGAAAGAAGATGAAATCTTATTATATCTGCCCCTTATTTATTTCACAGTTTGTTCAACCAATTTAGAGGCTGGAGTTGTTTTTGTCTCTCTCACGGTGGGACCCTGTGTACACAATTTCGTTCCACCACATCTGGTGTGAAAGACAAATAAAGAACTTTTTGACGTTGTGGTGTTTTTCTGGTCCTGGATCAGAACCGATTGGAATCTGGATCCAGTCCTGGTGTTGTTGGAGACACCGCCCTGTCCACACCCCCCTCACACACGCACACACACACTCACACACACACCCCCACACGCTCACAGTCAGTTAGTTGGAGTCATTCAGCGGCTGCAGACTCTTCTCTCCGAGCTGCTGTTTGTTTATTTGTTTGTTTGTTTGTTTGGTTGGTGGACTGTGCAGGTACGTGCATGCAGCTGCTGCTTGTTGCGTGTTTGTTGTGCTCAGTGTGCGCGTGAGTCCAGGAAATACTCTTTCATTAATAAATGTGTTTGTTGCTCAGAGCATGATGATGATGATGATGATGGTCCGCTGCATGTTTTAAGCTGCTTGCTGGTTTTCCTGCATGGCGGGCTCTTATTGTGAAGGGCTGCAGGGCTGTGATTGGCAGACAGCAGGAGGTGTGTGTGGAGGAGGTGTGTGTGGAGGAGGTGTGTGTGTGTGCCTCCAACTCAACTGGTTTATATTTGGACAGAAACACAGTTCTCTTTGTTTTCATGACAGGGACCGTGTCTGCAGCACATCTAGTGTTTTTTTTTTATTTTTTTTATATTTCATATTGTTCAGCTCGTGTGTTAACAATCCACTGGTTAGATGAATTTCTGAAGTTTTAAATGTGGAGCTTGTTTTTTGGACATGTTCCTCTCTTTGGAAGTTCAATACATTCAGATTATTTCAGTTTCAGACAGTTTGTGATGGGACAGGAAAGACCAAGAAATGATCTGTTGAACAACTTCTGAGCTCAGACAACAGAAATGCTCATCTGGTTCATTCAAACCTGCTTTCAAAGTTCAGAAGTTAGTCAAAAGGAAAGAAGATCATTAACCCTAAATGTGATGTAGGAGTGGATCTGGTCTGATGTAGGAGTGGATCTGGTCTGATGTAGGGGTGGATCTGGTCTGATGTAGGAGTGGATCTGGTCTGATGTAGGAGTGGATCTGGTCTGATGTAGGAGTGGATCTGGTCTGATGTAGGAGTGGATCTGGTCTGATGTAGGAGTGGACCTGGTCTGATGTAGGAGTGGATCTGGTCTGATGTAGGAGTGGATCTGGTCTGATGTAGGAGTGGATCTGGTTCTCGTTTCTGTTCGAGTTGAGTGGATCTGTTCTCAGTTAGAGGTCAATGTCAGCTTCTTCTCCTGCAGAAATGATCCCGAAGACTCGTCTGGGGAAACGCTCGCCTTTTGGGTCACTGGTGAGCGAGACAGGAAAGACCAGCATCCCCATGGCAAAAGGGGCGGGGCAGCTGGGCATCAACGGGGTGAAAGGTCATGTGGATCTGAAGGTGAGCGAACACTTCTGTTACATGTCAAGTCTTCTTTCAGCATCTTGATGTAAAACACAACTTTGACCATCCCAGAGTGTTTCATGTGTGAAACTTTCCAGAGTTCTGAGGATTCCCCTTTTCTTGTGTGATTATACTTCCGTCTCATAGGAGTCCACCATGTCCAGAAGAGTAAATATGTATATACAGGTAGACCCTGACTTACGAGCGAGTTCCGTTCCTGTGAGGTGCTCGTAACACAAAATCTCGTATGTCGGAACCCGAAACACGTGTCGCTCGTAAGTCCGGATTTTCGGTCGTAAGTTGGAAAATGTATGCTAGCGCTATTACAAACACTTGTTTTTCAACACAATCGTACATACTAGTTCATAAACATGCTCAGAAACTTGTTTACAAACTGTTAGCTAACACACTTTCATCTAAAAACACATACCAGTGCTGTATTTTCTGTATGTTCTGTACAACTTTACTGTTCGTTAGTCAGCTCGTAAGTCCGGAACCTCGTATGTCGATGCGCTCGTAAGTCTGGGACTACCTGTATTATTGTCCTTGTCTTTTCCATTTCAGCAGCAGTTGCCGAGCGCGGTCGAATTTTGAGAAAGTTAGTTGAAGTCTAATCTCGTCTTGTCTAACTGCATCATCACTCTGATCCTCGATGAAAGCAAAGGGTTTAACAGTGAAGGTCCAGCTGAGGGTCAGCAGAGCTCCAGTACAGAGCAGGGGGAGGAAACGAGAAGCTTCTCGAATATTTTCAGGAGGGTGAGGAAAACTGACAGCCAGAAGTTGTAGCTTTAACGGGTTCCAGCTGTACGCAAGAGAGCTGCTTTACATTCATCATGTGTGGGATTTGGTTCTGGTCTAAATCTGGACAGCTTTGCTTTTCGAATGTAGCCAAAATACTACAGTATTCAGAACTGACCGACGACTTCTGTTGTGAGTTGGCGATATATAAATAAACTGAATTGAATTGAATGAACTGAAGTATGTTGAGCAGGGTAGAAAGTACCATTTCATCCACAAGTTCAAGTGGCAATTAAAACCACTTTTCTCCAGTACACCAATGGGTTGGTCTTCCAGAGCCATAAATTCACTCCCATGTTCTGTAATCTTAGTTGTCTTATTGCTGTTTCTTGAGAACTTCTCTCCTCTTTAAGGTTTTCTTGTGTGTTCCTTAGTTGTGTTTGCATTCAGAACCAACTGGGTGAACTCAGCTGAGTGTTTGTAAGGGTTTAGGTGTTTAACTGACTTGATGGTACTGAAAGGGTGGATGCTCCCCCTGTTTGGAGATGAGTTATTGCCACAAGTGGAGGTCAAGCTTCTGGGAGCCTTGTTCATGAGGAGCAGTGATGACTTGATGGCTTGTGGCGTGGCCACAGTAGTTCTGTCGTGGTGGTAAAGAAGAAACAGAGTACAAACAGTGGAGATGAGCTTCTTTTTTAGGGCGGCTCGGCTCAGCCTTAGAAATAATGGAGGAGTTCCAGCATCCGGGGGGTCAGGGTAGAAAGCAGGATGGATGCCTCTCTTTGTGGGGTTTTCCATGCAAGACCTAGCCTGGCCCTCGCCTTCCTGCACAGCTCCGCTCAATTCTCATTTCCCTTCACTGCACAGTCTGGGACTTCTCCCATCCACAACCATTTCTCCGGTAGATTTTTGTTCGGACCAATCAGAGAGCAGAAGGCGGAGTTTTGAACGACGTCGACTGACGTCGTCATTCAAAATGGCTGCCGCCACGAAGGAATTTTCAATAAAACAAGGTAAAAAACTATTATTTCTCTGCTGAGAAAAAATATATTTCATAGCTGACGTTATATCAGAAGTGTTCCTGAGCAATCAGAGAGCAGAAGGCGGAGTTTTGAACGATGTCGACTGACGTCGTCATTCAAAATGGCTGCCGCCACGAACGAATTTTCATCAAAACAAGGTAAAAAACTATTATTTCTCTGCTGAGAAAAAATATATTTCATAGCTGACGTTATATCAGAAGTGTTCCTGAGCTTAACAGTTCCTAAATCAATTCACGAAATGGTCAAATCTGCTGGATATTAAATAGTTTCGGTTTGATATTTTCCAAACAGCCTCGGGTGCGCTACGAAAATAAATGATAAAAAATCGAATTTTATCTCAAATGTTTCATCTAGGCCAACAGTCAGTAAATTAAAGACATATAATTACACACTGGTGGCAGAAAAAATATCCACCGAGTGGTTTCTGAGCAATTTATCTGATAGCCTGGACCTCGCCAGGCTAAACTAACAAAACTCTGCCTCCTGTTCTCTGATTGGTCCATTCAAAAATCTCCAGGAGAAATCGTTGTCTATGGCAGAGATGCCAGACCCTAGTCCAAAGCGAAGTGAAGGACAAGGGTCTGGTTTAAACCAGGCTATGCAAGACCCCACTCCAAAGCAAACCCACACCTCACCATAATGATTTTGCATCATCTCTGGCCTCCAAACACCCTGGGATGCCCCAGGAAGAGCAGGAGAACGTTTCTGGGGAGAGGGATGTCTGGGTTTCTCTCCTGGACGTGTCGCTTCCATGACCTCACCACTGTTCTGCAGTACAAGATGCATGGCTTGATGGATGGGTGAATGTAGCTCTATCGCACCACCACGAGAAATACGGTACCTGAAATACAAATATTGCAAGTAGATACTGAACTGTTCTCTTTTAAATTTGTAAAAAAAAAGAAGAAGCCACAAGCATGTTAGCTCACATCGCATTGTCCGCCATACTACAGCTGCAGACAGCCAGGCATGTTGCAGCACGGTTGACGTAAAACTATACACACACAGTAGGCTACTACAGAGCGTGGCAGCTGCTCAGATACTTATCAGGGAAAAATACCTTGATTGGTATTCCCATTCAGTACTTAGGAATGACTGTACATGTATTATATTTAGTTTCATGTTAGCAGCTCTGTCAGGTCTTCCAGACATTTATTGAAGTGAACAGGACAAGGTAACGTTTCTACTGGGACAGAAACGCCCCACGTGTACTTTATGTGCCTGCTTGGAAACGAGGAGAAAGTCCCAGAAAGATGTTTTTTGTTGACAATGAGGAAACTGATGGGAAATGACGGACAGCTGTCTCAGCCTATCACAGATGTCCTGTTGTGATTTCAGTATAGAGGAGGAGAGGCTTCAGGTGTACTCATTCAGCTTGACACCTCCGATCAGCCTCCGTCTTACATTACGTCTTTGCTGCCAGCCTCTCGGGCCTTCGACAGATCATCCTGCATCAATGTTCCCAAAAGGTTAGGCTCCTCCCACCTCTGTGTATTATTCATTGTTTGATGATAAACATGCTTACCTCATTATTGTGATTCTGCAGTCAGAGAAACCGTCCAGAGGTGGACATGGACGAACTGATGGCCGCCATGGTGCTCAGCAGCCTATCCTGCAGCCCACTGCCGGCGCCACAGAGCTCCGCCCACAAAGAGGCTGCAGGTACAAACAGAAATAGAATAAACCATGACAACTGTAGTCCTACTGAGAAGGAAGCTATGTGAAAACTGAGTAAGTTTAACTTGAGTTTCAAGAAACTCTGATTAGACTAATCCTAAATTAAGTGAAACTTTTAAGTTATTCACGAGTTTAATAAAGCCTGGTGTAAGTTAAGTCTGTATTCAGTGAAGACTCTGAGTAAGTTTCCTCTGAGTTTAGTCAAACTCTGAAATGAAGCAGAAAAGATTGTGTGATTTAATGTCAGTGAGAAAAATGATTGTTGTTTTACATACAGTACATGGAAACATCTGGTTTCAACTGTAGGTAGACCTCGGACCACAACAAAGAAGTTGAAGTCGGAATGGAACCAGCTTCCTTTTTGTCTGGTTCAAAAACAAGTATCAAGCCCCGCCCACTTTTCAAAATCAAATGAATGGTAAATACCCTCAGAAAAAAACAACACCTCAGATATGCTTTAATCTTTTTGGCTTGTCGTATCTCCTCCATAAATTCCTGTAGAAACATCCAACTGAACCTGTGGTACCATCAGAACCTTCTGCTGCTCACGGGTCAAGAAGTTCTTTGATACAACTTGTTTTTTTACAGAGACTATTTGCCTGAGGCTTTCTTTTGATTCTGTGTTTCTGCCTAATGCACTGTTGAGTACTGCCCCTTGGTTCAGTTTCCCGAAATGTTGGGAATCGGTATTGGTACCCTTCAACATTTCAGAATATTTCTTGCTTTTGTGTTCTTTCAGCTCTATCCATGGACTGTGGCGGGGCCGTTGAGTTCTCCGACAGCGGCAGCAGTGGCTACTGGAGTGTCGGCCACGCCCCTGAAAGCCCCGCCTCCTCCTCCCCAGTCGCAGAGCCTGACAGCGGTACAGCTACACCCCCTGATGAGGGCTTGGACATGGAGCTGGATCAGGTTCTGTTTGAGGACCCAGCGCCGCGGAAACGCAGGGTGAGCAGTGTTATATGTTGGACACAAAAAGACCAAACGAGCTGTCAGTTGTTGACTGTGCGTTTCCTTCGAAAGAACTCCCTGAAGATGGCATACAGGTGCTTGTGGCCAAGCTGCGAGAAGGTGCTAACATCCGTGGTGGGAATCAAACGTCACATCAAGACAACTCACCTGTGGTAAGCCTCACCTGGTGGACAGAGAGCCACTTCCTGCACTCGGCTGAATTGTACTAAAGCCCATAACGTTACAAACTTCTTTAAGTAAGCGTTAGTGTCAATGTAACTATATAAAGTGCATTTAAACAACAGACGCTGACCAAAGAGCTTTACATTTCAGTCATACAAAACGTAAAACAATAAAAGCCTGCACCCTCATTTGTCTCACTCTGGGTCCTTGAGCAAGACCCTTGACCCCCACCATCTGATCCCTCGGGAGCCCTACATGGCAGCTCTCTGCTCCACACACAGGGCTGTGGTAGATCAGTAGTCTGTAGTTGTGTCAGGAAGGGCATCCGGTGTAAAAACAATTGCCAAATCTTGATGCAATTAGTTTGCTTTGACGACCCCTGAAGAAGGGAGCCATAGCGCCACATTAAACCACGGTCAAGTTAGTTTTACGTGGGACATTCGAGCTCCGGGGCTTCAGCGGGACACCACTCTCGCTGAACCGAAAGAGGCACCCCGACCTGGCAAGCGGCGACCAATCTGCCCCGCTCTGTCTGCCCGTCTCGATGGAGGGGCAGGCTGAGAGCAGCTGACCAAAATCAGTCTGCCTGCTTCGGATTGAACAAGAAAAACACACCGCTGAAGCCACGGAGCTCGAATGTTCACCGAGAAGTTGCTAAACTTCATAATTAATGACCAACAACTATCAGCTGTAGAAAATGAAGGATTTCACAGCTTGATTCTTGCAGCCAAGATATAGTTTGGAGTCTCCCTCCAGGAGATATTTACCAGTACAACAGTAGACAATCATAAAAAAGGCAGATTAATTAAAAATGACAAGAAAACGGTGTAAAAAAAACCGAAATATAAACAGCTACATTATAAAACAATGTAAAATACTAAAAACAGGAACATGTCTGTGTTGGTTCATGCCATGAACATAACAGATGTAAAGCTATTTAATGTTTTGTTTTAGTTAATTTATTCATTCATTTAAAAGAGACAAAATAAAACAAATTCGTCCAAAAGAAAACACTGAATGAAAAGAGTCCAGAAAGAAGAAAAAAAATTATTATATCACCCTCTTATTTAAAAGAATATATAAAATAACAAAAAAAAACTATCACTTAAATTAATCACTTTAATATCCACTTTAAAGCTAGGAATTAAAAAAAAACGTTTTGTGTTAGCAGAATTTAATTCTAACTTTGAAACTCATCCAACATTAATAGAACTTACCTCAAGTTGCCTTTTTGGACATGCATGCATATATGTGTACACATTGTACTTGAGAGGAGATTATTACAGCCTCATATAAAATCAATGATGACGATGATATCAGAACTGGATCGGTATCAGCCGATATCCAGATTTAAGTATCGTATCGGAAGTAATAAAATGTGGATCAGTGCATCTCTAACTTTTAAGAGTTAACTCATCCCAGCTGCTTCACACTTGGCTGCAAACTGCCCCAGTGCACACTGAAGGTCTTGGTCTGAAGATGCCAACAGGACCACAACATCCACATAAAGTAGAGACGAGACCCTGAAGTTCTCAAACCACACACCCTCCTCTCCATAACTGCATCGTCGAGATCCTGTCCATGAACACCACAAACAAGATTGGAGACATGGGACAGCCCTGGTGGAGTCCAACCCGCACTGGGAGCAAGCTCGACTTTGTGCCAAGAATGCAGACACAGCTCCTGCTTTGATTATAGCAGTAGCCCTTAAAAGCAACCCAGACACCCCATACTCCTGCAGCCCCGTCCACAGAATGCCTTAAAGTGAGACTAAACCCAGGTTGAGACGGTAACTCCTCCTTCCAAAATCTCCCTGAAAATGGGCGTGTCGAGAGACAAGGAGGGGTGGAGGTAGAGTTGTGCTTTTGTTCACGCCTCCACCTGCAACAACCTAAAACAAATTAAACCTCTAGCCAACAACATACACCAAGCAACAACAAAGAATAAACATGTAGATGTATTTATCCATTCCACCCATTCCATCCAAAACCAAAGGCCTAAAAAAATGAAAATGAAAAGAAAAATAAAACCGCTTGTCAGGAGTGAAATGCAGCACTTCCATATAAGGTATGCACTTCTCATCTCTGCAGGGGATTGGCTCTGCTTGAACCACCTGTGTGACATCACACATGAGCAGACATGTCACACATGAGCGTTTGCACAAATAAGAAAATTAAGGTGTAATCCACCAGTTCAACCCATAGAACTACCGTAAACACATTTTTAGACCAAATATTGCCAAATATTGCCAATTTACACAGATATGCACAATTATGTGAGAATAAACACAGCCATAGTGCTAGATAACATTTTAAACACATTCTAGGGAGTTTATCAGCTAAAAAAAGTTAATTTTGGGTTTAGTCGCACTTTAAGGAACACGATCATGTGTTTGCTCCATGTCCACAAAACTCATGTAGACTGGAGAGGCAAACTCCCAAGACCCCCACAGCAACTCCGCAAGTGTGAAGATCTGGTCCACTGTTCCACAATCAGAATGAAAGCCACACTGCTCCTCCTGAATCTGAAGTTCGACCATTGGTCAGAGTCTCCCTTCCATACACTGTATGTACTACAAGAACAAGTAAAGCTAAACCAAAATACAGAAACAGCATAAAACCCGCAGCGCTAACAGGATCTCAGAAAAAGAAGATTGATCTCAGCAAAGATTCTTGAGGTCCATCCATACAGGAGGAGGTAAAAGGTGCTTCAAAAACCTGATCACCTCTGGAACGTCTCAGAGAAACTGGTTTATTAGATTGCTCTTACTGCAGGGAAGATGTTGAGATCTCCATTATGACAGAGCCAGGTTGTTGAATGACAAGCAGGAAAATATCCACTGACCTTTGACCTTTCTGTTGCAGCCACGGCAGTGAACACGAGGAGGACTTTTACTACACTGAGATAAACCAGCGCCAGTCTTCTCCCACCTCACCGCCCTCCTCCCCCTCTTCACCTCCCTCTCCCCCTCCGCCTTCCCCTCCATCTCCTCCCACCTTCACCTGCAGCGTTCTGAGTCGCTCCGCCCCCTCTCCCACTGGCAGCTTCTGGCAGGTCCAATCAGAGCACTCCTACCAGGTAGGCGGGGCCTCTCAGTAGTGACGGACAGTTCTGATGTTATCTGTCCTATTTAATCATAAACAGAACCTAAAACAAAGTTAAACCATAAAACTCTTCATCTGTACATTCTTATTATACATTTAACTAAATTAAATTTGTTTAAAAAAAGTACTTTTTAAACTAAACAATAAAACTAAATATCAGAGAGATTAAATGCAAATAAGGTCAGGAGGGGAAAAAACATTTTATGTTTGTGCAGTAGTGAGGGATGTTAAATTAGATTTGAACATGGTGTGTTAGAGCTGTCTCCTCTCAGCGAGGTTGCAGGTTCGCATCCCACCCAGAGCTTTTCTAGGTGGTGGTTACATGTTCTCCCAGTGAATCCTAAGGCTTTATTTACCTCTCAGATTTCCCTCATGGTCTTGACTGTGATTGGTCATTCAATGCCCCGCCCATTTTCCATGAACATGCATGGCTCCAGTCAGAACTGGTGTGATCATCCAGTCAGCTTTGTAGAACCACTGAACTCTGTTTTAATTGTTCACATCATTTATGTGATTCTTTAAAAAAAAAAAAAGAAAAAAAAAGAACGCTGGTTCTGTTGAGGCTTTTCCCATACTGCTTGTTTACCTTGTTTGTGTTTATGTTGTTTACTTCATTACAGTTACATAACTATACAAAAACATCCATCATCTTTACCCGCTTCTTCCTTTTCGGATCACGGGGGGTCACTGGTGCCCATATCCAGCCATCACTGTACAAAAGGCCTTGGACAGGTCTCCAGTCCATCACAGGGACACCTGGACAGTAGGGTTGGGCCATATCATATCGTTCCCGGTTATACCGGTATAAAAAGCTTGCCCGGGCAAAAAAGTTATATCATGATATGCTAATTTCATGACGTAATATGTCAGGGCGCCCCGCTCCCTTAACATCCGAGCGTTTCAAAATACCAAACCGAGCTGCGCACCTCCCTCCACCTGTCGGTACTGGTGTAACGCTAGCTAAAATGCTAAAAACAAACAACGCGTCTCAGCTGTCTCTCCCCCTGCTTAAACTGCACAGGTACAGAGAGCTCGTCCCCCCTCCCCCCGCCCCGCGCTGCTCAGCGTGTGCAGGCTTCGTCTCTCCCTCGCTCTAAAACTGTCTACACACGCGCGGCTCAGCTGTCTCACACAGTCGTTCCAGAGGCAGGTTACAGATTTTAAGATTAATTTTATTTAGTTGTTAGTTGTTTTAGTTGTTAGTTGTTTTAGGAAACTACACATGCACTTCAGTTTTTGTGGTGGATTTTGTTGATCTATATTTTGTGCAGACTTTTTCAATCTAAATAACAGATCATTTTTATTTTTATACTTGGAGACTGAATACTTTACTAAATAAAGTAATTTCAGTAAAATGACCCTTGTTTTTAAAATTTTATATAATACTGCAAAGCAACATGTAAAGTTAATTTTGTCAAATAAATAAATTTGATTATTTATTTTTTTTGGTTATATCACGACATTTATCGTTATCGTGATAATGCTCTGAAATATCACAATATAATTTTTGAGCCATATCGCCGACCCCTACTGGACAGGTCTCCAGTCCATCACAGGGACGCCTGGACAGGTCTCCAGTCCATCACAGGGACGCCTGGACAGGTCTCCAGTCCATCACAGGGACACAGAGACAAATGAGACAAACAACCATTCACTCTCACTCACACCTAGGGACAATTTAGAGTTATCAATCAGTCGAACATTCATGTTTTTGGTCTGTGGGAGGAAACTGGAGTACCTGGAGAAACTCCACATAGCACAGAAGCCGTTTTCGCACTGCACAGCCCTCAACGGCCCGGCCCGGCCCGCCTTCTAACCCGGGTTTGTCATGTTCGCATTTTCCTTTTCTGCCCGGGGTCCGCCCTCGTTTTGGAACCCGCCAAGACGGGGTTCTGATCGGGCCGAGCTCCCGGGCCCAGTTTGACGTCATGTACTACTCACATTTGATTCGTTGTTTGCAGCAGGGGCGGACTCGTTCTAACAACAACCTCAGCGCGAGCTGAATTTCATTAAAATTTAACTACAGAAACCCCTAAAAAAATTGTTAGCTGAATTAGTTTTTCTGAGTTTAATTTTTGTTAATAACTGATTACAAAAAATCAAAAAAGGCGTTCAATACAGGATCAACTGGACTTTATTTGTTGCAGAAAACGTTTCGACTTCTGTCCAGAAGTCTTTTTCAATTCTGAATGAATGAAAGCTGTGAGAACGAGAAGTTTTATACAAGCCTGATTACAAATCAGCTTATGTTAGAACGTAAATAACACGAAGGCCGCACCCATACAGAGCATTTCTGCCTTTCAGCGCAAACTGAATTTCATTAAAATATAACTAATATTCTCTAACTCTTGCCCGTAGCCAGGATTTTAAAATATAACTAATATTCTCTAACTCCTGCACGTAGGGCTGTGCGATATGAAGATATATATCGTGGGGACGATAGAAACGTGTCTATCGTGCTACTTTCCTTCTATCGTCTCTATCGTGATAAGAATAAAAAAATAACTGTCGCAAAGAAGCTTCATATACATAGTTCCCAGACACGCCCCCAGTATTGCGCAAACCGGTTTTCGCACCACATCTGAAGGCAGAGAAGGCAAAGATGGCGAACGAGCAGAGCAAATTATACGGACAAAAACACGAGCTACCACAGCTTCACCAAGGAACAATAGCAAAATGGCAGTGGTCGGAGTTAAATGAGTTTGAGAAAGAAATCATGGCAGACGAATCAGACAACTTGTCACAAAGTAGTTACTCCGATATCATTAATTATTTAATTATTACAAGGAGCGAGCGCACACCGGCTTCACAGCGCAGAGCTTCACAGCTTTAAATCCAAAAAAGATGTGTAAACTGTCTCAATCAGATCTAACCAGCTAAAAAAAGGTTTAACTAAAATAACACACAGCCAACAAACAGTCCAAGCTGAACACAGACCAGAACCAGCACTTTTGAGTCTTACCGTGTTGGAAGTTAGCATGTTGTTAGCATCTGGAGCGAGGCTCGCGGGAGCTCAGGTCGGACGGCGTGGATCCGTCGCGGCCGCGGGGGCACGTCCCATGGGACCGACGCGTCGCCCGCACGACTTGGCTCCCGTCCTCCTTCTCCAACTGGGACGGTCTCCCCGCCGGTCCTGGTGGACCGTGAGGAGGCCATTGTCGCGTTAGCGAGATGCTAAGCTAACAGCATGCAAGACGGTTTGCTAAATAATGAAAAAAAAAAACCCAGCTCTAACACACAGACAGTTGTACTCTAACATTGTTCTGAAAATGATTTATGTAGAATATTTTGTTTACCGGCCAAAAGGACGACGTATTCTGAGCAGATCCTTCAGAGCAGGCTCAGAGAGAGGAGCTGCAGTCCAGCTTCTCCGATGAGATAAATCCTTCACGTTTACTTTTTTTTTGATTAACTGAAACCTGCGCGCTGCCCAAACGTCTACCCGACTGGAACACCCACTGACACAACACGAAGTAACCATTGCAATTAATTAGAAATTAACACAAAAAAAAACGTGAAAAATGAACATCCATTAGACCGCGCTGTCCCCTGTTCTGACTTTCAAAATGAGGGTCCACCCGGAAGTAAGACGGATGTGACGTCACATGGGAACTATGTACTGTATTGTGGTTTTGCGAGATGACGGCGCTGCTTTATGTTTGACGCACGCGCAGGTTTGCGACACATGCTTTACGTTGTTAAACTCGAGAGCAACAGAGCCGCAGGGGCATGACGCCGGTGTCGGAGAAACAGCTGCGCAGGCAGCCCGAGGAAGAACTTTTACCAAAGAGAGGGGGCAGCTCACCTTGTTAGCTTCCATTATTTCACTCCGCTGAAACTCTGAGACAAAATGGGTCCAGAGGACACGAACCCAGAGTCCAACCGAGTCCGAACTCGGGTCCAGTTAACCAATACAAAACAGACCAGAGACACAACAGAACCGCAATCAAACGCAACGTTTTCTCTTTTCTGTTTCTTGCTTTGTTTACTCAAACTTCAGAGCGGATTTCTTCTTCGTGAGTTTCATTAGCAGCTGTTGTTTTACCGCCACCTGCAGGAAAAATTTGGACCAAAGTAGAAAAGGAGTTGTTTGTTTGTTTGTTTGTTAGTTTATTCATTTTATAATATGAAATACAACAATTAACGTATTCATAATAGAAAAAAATAAAAAAAAATAAAATGAAAGGTAGCAGATGAAGAATAAATCTTATTAAATCTGCTCCTTATTCATCTAATAACAGTTCAAACAATATTTTCTATAATAACAAAATAAGTAAATAACTCAGTCAATTTTCAATTCACATATATCACACATTAAATTAGATTCATTTATATTTTTTTTAGCAATTCATTTTTTTAACAGTTTCTTAAATACAAGGAATGATTTGGCTTCCTTAACATTTGTCATTTGTCATTCCATAATCGTACTCCTTGAATTCTTATAATTGTAACTGTATCTGTAGTAAAATAATAAAGTAAAAAAACTTTGGTCCAAATTTTTCCTGTACACACACACACATCGTGTTGTATATATCGTGATATATATCGTTATCGTGATATAAAAAAGTCCATATCGTGATATATGATTTTTTCCATATCGCCCAGCCCTACCTGCACGTAGCCTGGATGTTACGTGGCGCGAATCCTTTATAGTAAAAGTGGACTCTTGAAAAAAACATTATGACTCCGTGGCTGAGTGGTTAGTGCGTCCGCCTTCCACTCTAAATTTTATCTTGATTCGGGGAAGCGGGTTTGCTTCCCACCTGGTTCAAGTTATTTTACGTTTGTCTTTTATTGGATAAAAAAAGGGAGTTTGTGTTAACCACAGGCATAACACAAACTCCTTCTTTTTATTTTCTCCAATAAAAGACAAACGTAAAATAACTTGAACCAGGTGGGAAGCAAACCCGCTTCCCCGAGTCAAGATAAAATTTAGAGTGGAAGGCAGACGCTCTAACCACTCAGCCACGGAGTTGTATAGATTTTTTAGGAGTCCACTTTTACTATAAAGGATTCGCCCACGTAACATACAGGCTACGCGCAGGAGTTAGAGAATATTAGTTATATTTTAAAATCCTGGCTACGGGCAAGAGTTAGAGAATATTAGTTATATTTTAATGAAATTCAGCTCACGCTGAAAGGCGGAAATGCTCTGTATGGGTGAGCGCTTCGTGTTATTTACGTTCTAACATAAGCTGATTTGTAATCAGTTATTAACATAAATTAAACTCAGAAACACTAATATATATATATTCAGCTAACAAATATTTTTTAGCGACGTCTCCTCTCTTAAAACACTGTAAGCGCGCACACAAGAACTTCCCACCCACTTCAAGAGAACTGCCCACCCACTTCAAGAGAACGCCCCACCCACTTCAAGGCGACTCTCCGGACAATGTGTAATGAGCGGGGGCGGGCCAGGCCGGGCTCTGGGCCAACCAGGGACGAGCTGGGCTGGGGAGGGCCGTGCAGTGCGAAAACGGCTAGAGAGAACATGCAAACCCCGCCAAGAAAGGTTCCTGGCCAGGATTTGAACCGGCAACCTTCTCCCTGAGAGGCAGCAGCTCTACCAACTGAGCCACTGTGTTGTCCAATACAAAAAACAAATGTGGAAAATGATTTTTTTCATGTTTCGACCTTTCTTTAGGCTCTGCCCCCAACTCATGTGGTGTCTCTGGCTGCCCCGCCCACCACCTGCAGCAGACAGGTGAGTCCTGAAACCACTCAGCCAACTGTAATTGACCATAACTCACACGATCAACAAGGTGATTCAGGAGGCAGGAAGACAAAACAGTTTTATTCTCTAGTCCTGTACCCATCCTGTTTTAGTCAAGATTAAGTCATCTCAGTTTTTGTGAAAACATTTGAAATGAGCCTGTTTCTGGGTTTCTTTTTTATGTTTAAAACCAAAAACTGATCAACTGATCTTCAGCTCGGTTCAGAAACAAGACTTCAAGTCACAAACAGTCTGGTTCAGGAACAAAAACAAAAATCTGGGTCTTGTTCCTAGACTGAGGATGAACCCTAAACCCGACAAATCTGTCCTCTTTGTCAGGGCGTGGCGTTCCGAGTGCGTTCGGTCAGCGTGGGAGAGCAATGGCTGCAGAGCCACAGCACCCCCTGCAGGTCAGTGTTTCTTGCATGCGTTTTTGTACAACAGCCCAGATGGGCCTCCAGAGACCCAGCAGCCTGACTCCAGTGTGTTTATCAGGAGGATTCGCAACGAGGCCAAGAAGTGCCGTAAAGTTTACGGCATCGAGCACAGGGAGCTGTGGTGCACGGCGTGCCGCTGGAAGAAGGCCTGCCAGCGCTTTCTGGACTGACTGACCTGGGGAACATCTGCTGAGAGAGAGAGGAGACCTGAACAGAGAAGACAAAGAGTTTTCCTGACTCGTGTTTTGTATGTTCTTCTAGTGTAGTTTATCTTTTGACTCGTTGAAGATGTTCCGAGGCTTTGAAGACGCCTTTAGCAAAGAAACTTGCCGTCACAGTAAGATAGTGTCCAGTGTCCATCAGGACTGTAACGGTCAAAGTCCAAGGTCCATCAGGACAGTAACATCAAAGTCCAGGGTCCATCAGGACAGTACCGGTCAAAGTCCAGGGTCCATCAGGACAGTAACGTCAAAGTCCAGGGTCCATCAGGACAGTAACAGTCAAAGTCCAGGGTCCATCAGGACAGTAACCATTAGGACAGTAACGGTCAAAGTCCTGGGTCCATCAGGACAGTAACGGTCTAAGTCCAGTATCCATCAGGACAGTAACGGTCTAAGTCCAGTATCCATCAGGACAGTAACGGTCTAAGTCCAGGGTCCATCAGGACAGTAACAGTCAAAGTCCAGCATCCATCAGGACAGTCAAAATCCAGGGTCCATCAGGTCAGTAACAGTCAAAGTCCAGGGTCCATCAGGACAGTAACAGTCAAAGTCCATGGTCCATCAGGACAGTAACAGTCAAAGTCCATGGTCCATCAGGACAGTAACAGTCAATGTCCAGTATCCATCAGGACAGTAACAGTCAATGTCCAGTATCCATCAGGACAGTAACAGTCAATGTCCAGTATCCATCAGGACAGTAACAGTCAATGTCCAGTATCCATCAGGACAGTAACAGTCAATGTCCAGTATCCATCAGGACAGTAACAGTCAATGTCCAGTATCCATCAGGACAGTAACAGTCAATGTCCAGTATCCATCAGGACAGTAACAGTCAAAGTCCAGTGTCCATCAGGACAGTAACAGTCAAAGTCCAGTATCCATCAGGACAGTAACAGTCAAAGTCCAGTGTCCATCAGGTCAGTCACAGTCAAAGTCCCGGGTCCATCAGGTCAGTAACAGTCAAAGTCCAGGGTCCATCAGGTCAGTAACAGTCAAAGTCCAGGGTCCATCAGGACAGTAACAGTCAAAGTCCAGTATCCATCAGGACAGTAACGGTCAAAGTCCAGGGTCCATCAGGACAGTAACAGTCAAAGTCCAGGGTCCATCAGGACAGTAACAGTCAAAATCCAATGTCCATCAGGACAGTAACAGTCTATGTCCAGGGTTCATCAGGACAGTAACAGTCAATGTCCAGGGTCCATCAGGACAGTAACAGTCAAAGTCCAGGGTCCATCAGGACAGTAACAGTCTATGTCCAGTGTCCATCAGGACATCAGGACAGTAACAGTCCATCAGGACAGTAACAGTCAAAGTACAGGGTCCATCAGGACAGTAACAGTCAAAGTCCAGGGTCCATCAGGAAAGTAACAGTCAAAGTCCAGGGTCCATCAGGACAGTGTCAGTTGACAGAGTCTAGCTTCTCTCTGGGTCATGACGATTGAATAGAGCTCATCATGTCTGGTCATTCAGTCTGGTGTCCAAACATTTTCACTTCATACTTTGCTGAAACTGAAGTTTTTGATGGGAGTCCTGAGGGGAGTTTTGGTGGAGGACACTGAGGAAAGCTGAGATCAAACCAACAACCGTCCAGTTGTCATCTGCTCCTCTGAGCCACACCACACAGTTTAACTGTTCAGTCCTCAGTGGACCAGAATCTGGTGTATTATACTTTAAGCTTTCCCATCATTCCTTTCTTCGCATGTTTGTCAGATGAATTTTCTTTCCTCACATACAGTATTGATCTGGACAATTGTTTACACTAAATTAGTGATCAATAAGTAACCTGACCAATGTCTTGTTTGTTCCCCCTGCATTCACCTAAACAAACTTAGCTGAGATTAAAAAAAAAATTGTTGATTGTTTTTTCTACATGATGTAAATGTTTGAATAAATGTGTTTCAAGATGGTTTTGTGTCTGGTGAACAACTCGGGTCGAGTGACCGGCAGCAACAAACAGTGGACAGTATTGCACTGCAACCAGATCCAGTGTTGGTCAAATCTATAAAATATTATAATGAGTTTATTTTTATAAACCAGACAAAATCTTAATCTAAAAAGCCTTCAAATGATCTCCACACATCACATCCCAGGACATTAAAAACAGCAAATCTTTATGAAATCATCGTATAAAGTTCATAAAAAGGGAGTAGGATCCAACCTGGGGATAGTACTTCACACCTGGAATGGTTCAGTGTGGGTGGCTGTGGTGCCATTTGGATTAAACACCCTCCAGAGACACTGCAACTAGAAAAAGCCACATGCAACTCAATCATTTATCTTCATCCGCTTCTTCCTTTTCGGGTCATGGTCACTGGTGTCCATATCCAGCAGTTACTGTGCGAGAGGTGGGGGACACACTGGACAGGTCTCCAGTCCATCACAGGGACACATAAGCCATTTTCGCATTGACCGGCCCTCTATGGCCCGGGACGCCCCGCCCCGCCTTCTAACCCGGGTTCAGCGTGTTCGCATTTTCCTTTTTTTCCCTGGCTCCACCCTCGTTTTGGAACCATCTCCACCATAGAAACAAACGAGACAACCATTTACTCTCTCACTCACACCTAGGGACAATTTAGAGTCACAAATCAGTCTAACATGCATGTTTTTGTCTGGGGGAGGAAACCGGAGGAAACTCCTGCAACACGGAGAGAACATGCAAATTCCACCCAGAAAGGTCCTCGGCCGGGATTTGAATGACGGGATGAAATAGTGGTTTGAAAATCCAAATGGAGCAAATCTGTTTCATCCAAATCGGATAAGTATCAGCACCTCCAAATCTGAGGTCATAGTCAGAAAAGGGTGGATTGTTCTCTTCAGGTCGAGGGTGAGGTTCTGCCTCAAGTGGAGGAGTTCAAGTATCTCAGGTGCTGGTGAAGATTCTCAGTCGTCCAGGACATGATAAAATCAAAAAAGGCGTTCAATACAGAACAACTGGACTTTATTTGTAACAAACAAGACGTTTCGCTTCTCATCCGAGAAGCTTTATCAATTCATTTAGGAGACAGTAACCGTGTTTCCATCCATTTTCATTTCGAATTTTGAGCTAATTTTTGAAATCTCGCAAATATGTAAATACAAATTAATGCGAAGCAGAAGTGTTTCCATCTACTGTCTTGTAGCGCATCTACCAAGCCACGCATAGCGTCATTACGTCAGACGTCAGCGTCATTACGTCAGACGTCAGCACTGCGCATGTCTACAGTAAACAGGAAGTAGCGATTGAAAACAGAACCCGGCCACACATCTCGTCAAAATGGAGAGAATATTTCAGGTACGTGTTGCTATCGGGCAAGTTGTATTTATTCTGTCATGCAAACTAGTTTTAGCGATGTTGTGGTGTATTTACCCCCATGGTTTTCTGGAGTTGGTACAGTCCAAGTTCAGTGAGATGCGCAAGCAGCTCACGCTCTTTTTGTCCTCTCTCGGTTTCCTTACTTCAATAAAGAAATACGTAAAAATGGTCCGAGCCTCCTCTGCTCTTTAAGACATAACAACTGGCGACGAGGATATATTTTTCCTTCTTCTTTTTGGGGAGAGACGACGTCAAGTGTCAGTACTAGTGAGTACAATGGCTCAAGTTGGCAAAATAGATGACTTCAGACCAGAGGCTGAGCCGTGGACAGCTTATATCGAGCGGCTAGAGCAGTACCTGGAAGCTAACGACATTGACGAAGAAAAGCACGTGGCGGTGTTGCTAAGTGTAATGGGTGCTCAAGCATACGGACTTTTACGAAACTTGGTACAGCCTGAAAAACCAAAAGACAAGACTTTTGGCGAAATTGTGAACATTTTGAAAGAACACTATGAACCCAAGCCCTTATTAGTTGCTGAACGTTTCCGTTTTAATAGATGCAACCAGAAGGCGAGTCAGACTGTCGCCCAGTATGTCGCAGAGCTCAAACAACAAGCAGCTAACTGTGATTTTGGTGCGTCGCTGGATTCTGCACTGAGGGATCGGTTCGTAAGTGGAATAAAAAACGAAGCGTGCCAGAGGAGGTTACTTTCAGAGGACCGGCTGACCTTTGCAAAAGCTTTGGAAATTGCACTCAACATGGAGACTGCAGACAGAGACACTCGAGAGCTGAGAGGCGCTGGAGGTGAATGGGCTAGTGAGGCAAACATTCACAAGGTGAGGCCAATAAAAACAAATATGTGCTACAGATGCAAAGGAAAAAATCACAATGCAAATGAATGTCATTTCAAAGAGACTAAATGCCATAATTGTGGAAAGATTGGACACATAAAGAAAGCATGTCGGGCTAAAGTACAAAAGAGTCATGAAAAAACTGTGCCAAACAGGAGCAGCAGAGAGACAAAGTATGTGACAGCTGAGGCAGACCCCGAAGAGGAGTTAGCCATTTTGACTGTTAATACTGAGGATGAGGAACGATATTGTAACGACCCTGTGTTTGGTTCTGCTTTGGGTCCAAGTATTTCTGTGTATTTGTTCAGTTGTACTGTACTGTGTTCTGTTGAGCTGTTGTGATTCTGTTGTCCCCCGCCCTCATGTGTTGGATTGGTCGTGGGGGCAGGAGAGGGGTAGGAGCAGGGAGGAGGGACCGGAAAAAGAGAGACGAAGAAGAAGAGCCCGGTGTGTGTGTTGTTGTTAGCAGGCAGCTAGCAGTGTGTTCGCTCGCGTGTGTACCGCGTTTTCTGTTAAGGCGTGAGCTGTAGCCTCGGTAATAGCAGCTCGTCCCTGTTTCTGAATAAACCCCGTTTGGCTGGACTCCGTCTGCTGTGTTGGCGTCATTACATTGGTGTCAGAAGTAAACCAACGCTACCGAGCTGAGTGAGTACTACTGGCTCGTCGCCTCCACCCGCGACATCAGCATCATGGACGGAGCGCTCGCCCAGGTGAAAATTAAAGCGGAGGGAGTAGAGGACGAAGAGGCTCGGAGAGAGGGGTTCACTAAAATAACTCAGGCGACGGCTGCTCCGCACAGCTCTGCAGCGAGCATGGCTGCCGAAGCAGGACTGAAGACCGGCGGGGGGGCGGGTCCGTCGACGCCATTTTCCCCAAGCGCGCCAAAAGATTCACATGGCGGCAGCCATGACAGTTACGTCGTCCAAAACGTCACCGTCCCGTTGAAGACGCCCAAGTACTCTGGTAGGTCCAGCTGGGAGGCCTTCCATGCACAGTTTGAGCTGCTGGCTCATGCAGGGAGGTGGACAGCAGAGCATAAAGCCCTGCAGCTGGCTCTCTGCCTACAAGATGATGCACTGGACTGCTTATTATTGTTAAGCTCAGAGGACAGAAAAGACTATGATGCACTAGTCGGAGCTTTAAAGAGGCGTTTTGGACAATGTGTGCAACCAGACATTTTTAAAAATAAACTCTGCAACAGGAGCAGGTTGCCAGGTGAACCCCTGCGTGTTTTGGCTAATGACATTGAGAGCCTCACACGCAGAGCCTATTCACACATGCAGTCAGGGGTCCAGAATGAACTAGCAAAAGATCAGTTCATCAGAGCCCTGGCACCACCGGAGCTGCGTGTGCAGGTTCAACTGATGCACCCCCGATCCCTGCAAGATGCATTGGACTTAGCAGTGGAGAGAGAGTGTTTGCTGGGAGTAGCAGCGGGAAACGACCTGAGAGGACAACCACCGGCATGCAGATCTGCGGAGGGGGCAGAGCTGAACCAGGAGAAACCTGCTTGGGTCTCGGAGCTGACAGAAATGGTCCGAGCGGTGGCACTGCAGTCGACGCGGGACTCCTCCGCACCCCCGGCCGTTTGTTGGGGCTGTGGCCAACCGGGACACCTCCTGAGGCGGTGTCCTAAAACAGTCAAGACGCAGGGAAACGACACGGGGTCTGCGGGGGGGAGGAATCGCAGATCCCGACCGTAGCCTCCACACCTCCATCGCCAGTGGGCGGGGGCCGACAGCTCGAACAGGGGGCCCGAGCCCAGAATCCCTCCGAAATTGACTCCGCCCTCGACCAAGCGACCGTGGTTGTGGTGGTCGGCCGCACATGTGTTGGAGACTTTTGTTATGTCCCCGTCTCAGTGGAAGGGTTTCCATGCACGGCCCTGATTGACACTGGTTCCACGGTAACACTAGTGAGGCCCGAGATGGTACCGGACTGGACTCTGATCCAACCCACCACAGTGCAGCTGCGCACAGTCACTGGGGACATGGCACCTATGAAGGGGAGGGGGACAATGACTTTTAATGTAGGTGGCCGATCTATCACCCACCCTGTGTGGGTAGCAGAGGTGCAGGACATGTGCATATTGGGGCTGGACTTTTTAAGGGCTGCGGGGTGCCAGTTGGATTTGGGTGTGGGGACATGGAGCTTCAAGGAGGGGCCTCTCATTCCACTGTTGCCCGTAGCTCCTGATCACACCCCCACGGGTCCTGTGGCCCGCTACACAGAACCGCAGATTGCAGCTGTCGAGCACATCCCACCTCAGCCCAGCCAGATTGCTGCCACCATGGCTCCCGCACCTGCGAGCCCTATGCACCCAGTGTGGGTGCCCCAGGAGACTGAAGACGCTGCAGTGACCTTGGTGCGGAAGATCTGGGCGGAAAACTGTAGGGGTTTAGACACTCGGCAGCAGGAACAACTGTTGCAGCTGCTCATGGACTTTAAGGACATTTTTGCCCTAAGTGAAGACCAGGTGGGGCGGACTCGTTTGGTGGAACATGACATCCTGACGGGAGGTGCACGCCCAATAAAATGTCATCCCCGCCGGCTTCCCCTGGCCCGTCAGGAAGCATGTGACAGGGCAGTGTCAGACATGCTGCAGGCTGATGTTATCGAGCCTTCAAACAGTCCCTGGGCGTCTGCTGTTGTCATGGTGCCCAAAAAGAATGGAGAGTGGCGTTTGTGTGTTGATTACAGACCACTGAACGGGGTGACTGAGAAAGACTCATATCCACTGCCTAGGGTCGATGAGTCACTAGACCTGGTGTCCGGCTCCAACTGGTTCTCGTCTCTGGACCTTCGGAGCGGTTATTACCAGGTCCCCCTAGCAACAAGTGCCAGACCTAAGACTGCTTTTTGTACGGGGCGGGGACTCTGGCAGTTTAAGGTGCTCCCGTTTGGACTGTGCAATGCACCTGCCACCTTTTCCAGGCTGATGGACCAGACGCTGGCTGACATTCCTCGCCAGGAGTGTCTGGTGTATCTGGATGATATACTGGTCCATGGCGCCTCTTTTGCAATGGCTCTGGACTCACTCTGTAGAGTGCTGGAGAGAATTAGAGCTGCGGGCCTGAGACTCCACCCAGATAAGTGTCACTTTATGCAACAAGAGGTGTCGTTTCTGGGCCACCGAGTCGGCAGAGAGGGGATCGGCACAATGGAGGACAAAGTAAAGATGGTGGCAGAGTGGCCAACCCCCACGACTCAGAGAGATCTTAAAAGCTTCCTGGGACTGGCTTCTTATTACAGGAGGTTTGTGCGGGGGTTCGCAAGTATAGCAGCCCCCCTTTTCCAACTACTCCAGAAGAACAGAGACTATGTGTGGACTGAACAGTGCCAGGGAGCGTTTGACCGCCTGCGGCAAGCTCTGACTGAGTCCCCAGTCCTCGCTCCTGCAGACCCTTCCCTCCCCTTCATCCTCGACACGGATGCAAGTGGCGTGGGGGTTGGGGGGGTCCTGTCCCAGCTGGGGAAGGAGGGGGAGAGAGTGGTGGGTTATTTCAGCAGGGCCTTTAACAAAGCTGAGAGGCGCTACTGTGTGACAAGGCGAGAGCTGCTGGCGGTGGTACTTTCTCTACGCCATTTTAAGTACTACCTGTGTGGCTTATCATTCACGATCAGGACTGATCACTCTGCCCTCCAGTGGCTGATGTCTTTTAAAGAACCTGAGGGTCAGGTGGCCCGGTGGCTGGAGGAGCTGCAATCCTACAACTTCTCTGTCATTCATCGGGCCGGAGCCAAGCACGCCAATGCCGATGCCCTCTCCCGCCGGCCTTGCGCTGCAGAGGGGTGCAGTTACTGTGACCGGAGGGAGAGGTTGGAGGAGGAACAGCTGCATCGGAACCATCGAGGATCAGGTCAGAGTGACTTGGCGATCTGCAGAGAGCTGCAGGTGGTTGGCACGGACAGCTGGAGGCACCATCAGGAACAAGACCCTGACATCCAACCTGTGTTGCAGTGGGTGGAGAGGCAACTGAAGCCGCCGTGGGAGGAGGTTGCTGGACTCTCGCTGGCAACTAAAGGGTTGTGGTCCAAGTTTGAGGCTCTGCGACTGGAAGATGGAGTACTGCAGAGGTCATGGAAGAACCCTTCCACAGGTGAGGAGCGGTGGCAAATTGTAGTCCCAAAAGGCCTGAAAGACGTAGTCCTGCAGGGCGTGCATGGAGCGTCTGGGTCTGGACATTTTGGTGTCACAAAAACTCTCCGTCGCCTCCGACAGGGGTTTTATTGGGGCCAGTGTAGGAGGGATGTGGAGGATTTCTGCCGCTGCTGTGACCTCTGCACGGCACGGAAGGGGCCGACGGGTCAGTCTCACGCTCGCCTACAACAGTTTGTTGTAGGAGCCCCGATGGAACGAGTGGCCGTGGACATCATGGGCCCCCTACCACGCTCAGACAGGGGAAACTGTTATGTCCTGTCGGCTATAGACTATTTTACAAAATGGCCGGAGGCGTACGCCATCCCTGATCAGGAAGCAGAGACTGTGGCAGATGCTTTGGTTGGGGGCCTGATTAGCAGGTTTGGGGTACCAGACAGTATTCATAGTGACCAGGGGAGAAATTTTGAGTCACGGGTGTTTTCTACCATGTGCAGCCGCCTTGGCATCCACAAAACAAGAACGACACCATTACATCCCCAGAGCGACGGCCTAGTGGAAAGGCTCCACCGCACTCTGGGACAGCAGTTGGCCATCCTCACAGCAGAGCATCAGCGGGACTGGGACGAGCACCTGCCACTGGTGCTAATGGCATGCCGCTCAGCTGTACAGGACTCCACGGCATGCACCCCATCGCTCCTCATGTTGGGGAGGGAGCTGCGCACACCAGCCGAACTGTCCTTCGGGCGCCCGCCGGATGCACCGGATGTTCCAGCGGGTCCCGAGTATGCCCGGAAACTTCAGGACAGGTTAGAGACGGCCCATGCGTTTGCCCGGAGGCAACAGGAGCAAGCAGGCATGCGCCAGAAACGGAACTATGATGTAAGGGCTAAGGGCCGACACTTCACTCCAGGGGAGCTGGTCTGGGTGTACAACCCTCGTAGGAAGAAGGGACGGTGCCCGAAGCTGGACAGTCAGTGGGTGGGTCCCTGCAGAGTGTTGGAGCGCCTGGGGGAGGTGGTCTACAGAGTTCAGATGCCCCAAAACAGGAGAAGAGTAGCTCTGCACAGGGACAGGTTGGCCCCCTATCAAGGCAGGTCTGCACCTCAGTCCCCAGAAGGCCAATGGTCAGGGTCTCTGGTGCGTCCGCCAACCTCCCCAGAAGCCTTATCACCGACATCGAATGATGCCCCGGCCCCAGAGCCTGTAGCGCCGCTGGGAGCTCGCCCGCAGCGGACGAGGAGGGCTCCAAGACGGTTTGATGACTTTGTTTGTCCCCTCGTGGGCGAGGGACTCAGTAGTGGGGGGGTAGTGTAACGACCCTGTGTTTGGTTCTGCTTTGGGTCCAAGTATTTCTGTGTATTTGTTCAGTTGTACTGTACTGTGTTCTGTTGAGCTGTTGTGATTCTGTTGTCCCCCGCCCTCATGTGTTGGATTGGTCGTGGGGGCAGGAGAGGGGTAGGAGCAGGGAGGAGGGACCGGAAAAAGAGAGACGAAGAAGAAGAGCCCGGTGTGTGTGTTGTTGTTAGCAGGCAGCTAGCAGTGTGTTCGCTCGCGTGTGTACCGCGTTTTCTGTTAAGGCGTGAGCTGTAGCCTCGGTAATAGCAGCTCGTCCCTGTTTCTGAATAAACCCCGTTTGGCTGGACTCCGTCTGCTGTGTTGGCGTCATTACAATATAAAGCAACATTTGCAATTGACAATGTTGATTTAGAAATGGAAATTGACACAGGAGCAGCAAAGAGTGTCATTTCACATCCTACATACTTAAAGAAGTTCTCTCACCTGCCCTTGCAGCCAGCTAAAGTGAAACTCAAAGCTTACAATGGGGGGTGTATTGGTGTTTTGGGACAGTTTGTAGCAAAAGTGGAGTATGAAGGCCAAGTCATAGATTTGCCACTGTTGGTTGTTAAAGGACATGGTGCTTCACTATGTGGAAGGAACTGGTTGACAAAACTCCGGCTTAACTGGCAGCAGATTAAGTACATGGGCGAGTTACAACACACATCGCTCGATGCGCTTTTGGATGTTTACAGTGATGTATTCAAAGACGAGTTGGGCACATTGAAAGACATTAAAGCCACCATCGTGGTCAAACCTGAGGTGCCGCCTAAATTTTGTAAACACAGGCCCCTCCCATTCGCGATGAAGGAAAGGGTGGAAAAAGAACTTGAAAGACTGGAACAATGTAACATCATTACACCTGTGAGACACAGCGAGTGGGCAGCACCGATAGTGCCGGTGCTAAAGAGGGATGCTTCCATCCGCTTATGTGGGGATTACAAAGTGTCGGTGAACCAAGCCCTTGAAGCCGACACATACCCTCTTCCACGTTTGGAGGAACTTCTGGCGACACTCAGTGGGGGAAAGTACTTCTCGAAGATAGATCTGGCAGCAGCCTATCAGCAAGTGCTGTTGGAGGAGGATTCTAAGAAGTACACAACTATCAATACTCATAAAGGACTGTTTGTTTACAACAGGCTTCCTTTTGGAGTCAGCTCAGCTCCATCTATTTTTCAACGCATTATGGAAAACATAATGAAGGGGTTACCAGTGGTGGTCTACCTGGATGACTTGCTCATCACTGGTCGCTCAAAAGCAGAACATCTTTGCAACCTGGAAAAGGTTCTGCGACGCCTTCAGGAAAATGGCCTGCGAGTGAAGCGTTCAAAGTGTGAATTTAACAAGCCAAAAATTGAATATCTGGGACACGTCCTGGATGAACAGGGTGTCCACCCTTCAGAAGAAAAGGTGAGGGCGATACAAGATGCTCCCGCCCCTACAAATGTGAAGGAACTTCAAGCATTCCTGGGACTTTTTAACTACTATGGAAGATTTGTGCCAATGCAAAGCACGGCCCTAGCTCCACTTTATAAGTTACTGAAAGACAGTGTGACGTGGAGATGGACTGAACCAGAGCAGACAGCGTTCAACAGGTGCAAAGGTCTGCTGACAAGTGATCGAGTCCTGGCACACTATGACTCCAACTTGCCACTCACTTTGGCATGTGATGCTTCTGCATATGGCATCGGTGCAGTCATACAACACACAATGCCAAGCGGGGAGGAGAGACCGATTGCATACGCTTCCCGAACGCTGTCCCCAGCAGAAAAAAAGTACTCTCAAATAGAGAAAGAAGCTCTGGGACTGATTTATGGAGTAAAAAAGTTTCATCAGTACTTATGGGGGAGGCATTTCATTTTAGCAACAGACCATCGCCCCCTGGTGACGCTCTTTGGTGAGCACAAGAACCTACCTACCTTGGCTGCAGCACGCATTCAAAGGTGGGCTATCATATTGTCAGCATATGATTACCACATTGTTTTCAAGAAATCAGCTGAACACAACAATGCAGATGGGCTCTCTCGTTGCCCCCTGCCAGAAACAAGCGACACTGGAACAGCATCAAGCTCAGCAGCAGTACATTCACTGCTAACTGAACATTTGGAAGGAGCTCCACTGAATGCGACCCAGGTCGCCCGGGCCACACGTACAGACATGGACTTGTCAAGGGTCTACCAGTATGTCATGGAAGGTTGGCCTACTATCATAGATGAGAGTTTAAAGGCTTATCACAACAAAAGAAATGAGCTTTCAACTGAGATGGGTTGTGTTTTATGGGGAACCAGAGTGATTATTCCCTCAAAAATGAGAAAGGCTGTGTTAAATGAGATCCACTCTGGTCATCAAGGAATGGTAAAATCCAAGGCTTTAGCTCGCAAATATGTCTGGTGGCCGAATCTGGATCATGACCTGGAACAGGTCTGCAAAACATGTGACACATGTCAGCTGGAACAGAAGATGCCGCAGCAGGTTCCACTGCATCCCTGGGAGTTTCCGGGTGAATCCTGGAAAAGACTACATATAGACTTTGCTGGACCTTTCCTTGGTAACATGTTCATGATTGTGGTCGACTCATATTCAAAGTGGTTGGAGGTGTTTCGTATGCCACACATTACAACACAGGCCACAGTGACAAGGCTAAAGAGACTGTTTGCTTCATATGGACTTCCTGAGCAAATAGTCACAGACAATGCTACCACTTTCACTTCTGCGGAGTTCCAAACGTTTGTGACACAAAATGGCATTTTGCACACAACAAGTGCGCCGGGACATCCTGCCACAAACGGGTTGGCTGAAAGGTATGTGCAGACGTTCAAGGTGGGCATGAAAAAACTGGCACACCACCCCGGCAACGTTGATGACAAACTTTCTTCGTTTCTGCTACGGTACCGTGTGACACCAAATTGCACGACGGGTCAGTCTCCTGCAGAATTGTTCCTACACAGACACATTCGTACCAGATTGGATTTCATCAAACCAAACACCAAGGAGACAGTTCGGAGAAAACAGTATCGACAAAAAGCCCAGCATGACTTCACAGCTGTGGATCGCTCCTTCTCTGTGGATGATGCTGTGTATCTTCGCAACACAGGGGGAGGGACTCACAAGTGGATACCTGGACAGGTTGTAAGACGAACTGGTCCGGTCTCTTATGAAGTTAAAGAGCGCTACTCGGACACTGTGCACAGGCGACATGGGGATCAGCTTCGTGCAAAAGCTGTAGTTGAACCAGATACAGATGACCCTGAAACACCAGCACAAGAGCAAAGTGATGTAAAAGTTGCACCTGAACAAAGTGCTCTGGACTCTGGGATACAACTCCCTGTTCCCTCAGATTCCCAAGTGGTGGTGAGGCGTTCAACACGACCTCGGAAGACACCAAGACGATATCTTGAATAGCTTTGTGTTTATCTAGGCATGACGGTTATGCATGTTATGTTCTATTATTATTCTTGTTACATTAAGGGGTACATCTGAGTTAGATGCAAAAATAATAATAATATTGTCTGATTATTAAGTAAGTACATTTTTGGGAAATTGTTCAGTTCTACAGGGAAATGCACTTAAGTTGGAATAAGTGACCTTAGTATATTTTAGTTGATATAGATCAAGATGTTAGCTCCATTTTTAAAAGGGGATGATGTGGTGTATTTACCCCCATGGTTTTCTGGAGTTGGTACAGTCCAAGTTCAGTGAGATGCGCAAGCAGCTCACGCTCTTTTTGTCCTCTCTCGGTTTCCTTACTTCAATAAAGAAATACGTAAAAATGGTCCGAGCCTCCTCTGCTCTTTAAGACATAACAGATGTTACATGTTGTCCGGAGCGGAAACAGCTGAACGTCACGTGACGTGAATGTTCGCTACGGCAGAACTGAGTCGGAAAATCTGTTTCCATCTGTCGTTTTGCGCATCTGCTCATTTTCGAAGATCCCAAAAACCACCTCAAGCGAGCGTATAAACTTTTTGGCGAATTTGAGGGAGTAAATTCGGATTTTGCCGTTTCCATTAAGCTTTTCTGCTGCGATACTTCAAAATGCGCAGCTAGAAACCTTGATGGAAACACGGCTAGTGAGAGGGAGCAGTTATAACAGGACAAGCCATTGACACGCACCAACATATGTAAATTGGAAACTAACGCCCCCACATACTTGGGATAACACGTACCTGTGACCCATTCAAAGTTCAGTGTGTGAAAACAGAGCTTACAGAAAACACACACATCCTACTGTATGTAAAATGACAAGTCACACTTCACACATTGATAGCAGGGACCTGTCAAAGTCTTTGTTGGTCTAATTCACAAACAAGGCTCCTCTGTTCTCATCAGGTGTGAGACGCCTGGGAACCAAACCCAGGGCCGCGCCATAAGTTTTAGAAAGTTGAAATCTAAAGGCCTTGTTATATTGGGACGACGGCCCGTCGGACGTCTTTTACCCCCCGTTGAGTGAGCAAACATTGCGCAACTTTTGGCCGCACACCCGCTGTGATCCCCCGGTGCATAGGCGTCGTGTACATAGCCCCCAAACAGAACTCTCGAAGCCGACGATGCGGCTCGCAGCGTGTGATTGGTTCAAAGTTTGTGGGCGTTTTTTGTTTGGATGTCCATATATGGTCTATGACACCGCAGCACGTGACACCGCAGCACGTGACCCCGCAGCACGTGACCCCGCCACTGTTTTAGATACCGGTAGTTCTTACAGTAATATGTTTCATAAAATTACAAAATAAAGTGCAAATATAACATCAGTACTGACATTAATTATATTGCATCTTACCTCCATATGGGCGTACAGAGCATACAGTAGCCTTCCCCAGCTTATAACTGGCAGCGATGGCAGTGAATGAGCACCCAGAAGCCAGGACCCGCAGCGTCACAGCCAGTCTCTCCGGGGCAGAGACCGGTGCGCTGTGCGTCGGTGCGTGCTGCAGGTGAGGGGAGATCCGGTGGGCAAGTTCATCAAAACGAGCAGCGGACATTCGAAAATATGAAAAGTGTGTCTCGTCATCCATCTCCCGCATCTGCTGAACCAACAAGCTAAACTCGCCTTGTGTAGATCTGGTCCTGTTCAGCGGGCGAACGTGCCAACGCCGTTCGCGTCGTATTTCCATGTTCGCGGTCAATAACATTAATATAAGGTCATTTTCTTCATCCTCGTCCTCCGACTCGTCATCCAACCTGAGAAGCATCTCTTTTGCCGCCTGCGAATACATTTTCTTCGTAGTGAACTGTTGAAATTACTTCCTCTTTCCGGCAACAGCCAACGTGCGTGTGACGTATGCAGTGTGAGTGCGCGTGACGTATGCAGTGGGAGGGAAGAGGGAGGGATTATCCCCACGTCTTAAAGAGGTATAAACACTCAATGCGGTCGGTGACACACGTCAGCGCTGGGTTCACTCAACGGGGGGTAAAAAACATGAGACGCTAGTATAAACCCAGCTTTAGATCTCCTCCTCTGTTTAACGATGGTTTCTCTCTTTTTACATAAATCGCCTCCTTCACACCTCTCTCAAACCACCTGTGCTCTCGGTCCAAAATATGTACATTTTGGTATCTCAGGGTTTTGTTCACGAGTGAGAGAAGAATGGAGCATGAGATTGGCAGACGGATCGGTGTAGCATCTACATGTTTGCAGACTCTGTGCTGGGCCGTTGTGAAGAGGGAGCTGAGCTATAAGGCAAAGCTCTGTTTACTGGTCAGTCTATGTTCCTACCATCACCTATGGTCCTGAGCTCTGGGTAGAGACTGAAAGAATGAGATCGTGGATACAGGAGGTTGAAATAAGTTTCCTAATGGTAGCTGGACTCTCCCTTAGAGATAGGGTGAGATGTTCAGTTATCTAAGGTCACTATCAAGGTCAAGTTTTCTTTATTGTCATTTGTATTACACGTGGGGATGGACCAGACAAAGTGCAACCCAAAGACCCCTTATGATGAGTGAAACAAATGGAGTCAATGTT
>JBBPBX010007997.1:17039-35548 GCA_038048925.1 Garcialebias charrua
AAACAATCTGCTCCAACTAGTATTAAAATAGAACTTTTTAATGTTCAATCACTTTCAAACAAATCATGTCTAATTCATGATCACATTTTGGAGAAGAATTTGGACCTCATGTGCCTCACAGAAACTTGGCATAGACCGGATGTGTACAGTTCTTTAAATGAAGCTTGTCCATCTGGATACAGCTATCTGCAGAGAGCCCGCAGCACTGGCCGCGGTGGTGGTCTGGCTGTAATCTACCGCAGTAGTTTAGGGCTGTCGCATCTGGTTTCTCAGGATTTTTCTTCTTTTGAATGTCTGGCTTTCAGCTTCAAAGCCCCACTCCTGATGAATGTTATATTAATTTATAGACCTCCCAAACCGCATGTTTCATTTAACTCAGAGATACATGACCTCTTCACTTATTTCTGCACCTCCCCTGTGAAGACTATTTTTCTTGGCGACTTGAATATCCACGTGGACAATTCCTCTTCACCTCTGGCAACAGATTTTAAGTCTCTTTTGGATTCTCTTAATCTCACTCAACATGTTGACGCCCCTACGCACAGCAGGGGGCATACTCTGGATTTGGTGATTACTGACACTGTACTCATCAATAATTTATCTGTATATGACCTGGGTGTCTCAGACCACAGGGTCATCTCCCTGGAAGTGCCTTCATCTTCGCCTGCTTCAAACCCAAAACGACCCATCCAGTTCCGTGACCTTAAAAACATTTCCCTTGATGTTCTGTCTGCTGATCTTCACACCCTGACCACGGTCAATCATCCTTCTGCAGATGACTCTGTGGATTACTACAACCAATCTCTTCGGGAGCTCCTGGACCTACATGCTCCCTTGAAAACAAGACTGGTGTCTTTCTCCCGTTCAGCCCCTTGGTACACTGATGAGCTGCGCAAGATGAAGGCAACTGGCCGTGCTATCGAGAGACGTCTAAAATCATCTGGTCTCTCGGTACATAAGCAGGCGTACAAAGAACATCAGAAAGCGTACGCCTATTCTCTTAAAGAAGCACGCTCCAAATATTATTCTAACATCATCAACACCTGCCCTGGAAACTCTAAACAGCTCTTCTCCACAATAACTCGTCTGCTTAATCCCATTAAACAAACTCTTGAGGACTCTGCTCAAAAATGCGAGCTGTTTCTTTCATCTTTTAAAACCAAAATTGACACTATCAGATCTCAGCTCCACAACCTCCCTGTTCTCAGTGTGCCATCTACCCGTCTGCATTCTGGGACCCTTAACAGCTTTGACGAAGTTGTTCAGAGTGAGGTGGAGGCCATCATCAAGAAAATGAAGCCTTCATCCTGCGCCCTGGATCCTTTCCCCTCGTCTCTCATAAAATCCAATCACTCTGCAATAGGCCCACTTATCACTCAAATAATAAATCAGTCTCTTCAATCTGGTCATGTTCCACTGCCTCTAAAAACTGCCATCATTAGGCCTCTTCTGAAAAAATCTAATTTGGATCCCGACATTTTTTCTAATTACCGCCCAATTTCACACCTCCCTTTTCTGTCTAAAGTGCTGGAAAAAGCAGTTGCTGCTCAGCTGCAGGATCACTTACAACAACACTCCCTGTATGAGAAGTTCCAGTCTGGATTCAGGGCAGCTCACAGTACTGAGACTGCACTGCTGAGAGTTACTAATGATGTCCTCTTGGCTGCTGACACTGGCTCTCCCTCCATCCTTGTCCTCCTTGACCTCACTGCAGCCTTCGACACTGTGGACCATAGTATCCTCCTCCACCGTCTTCATGTGGAGGTCGGTCTCTGTGACACCGTCCTGGACTGGTTTAAATCTTTCCTCTCCAATAGGCTGGAATGTGTTAGTCTTGGCAACGCCACGTCCCAGACAGTCTCTGTCTCCTGTGGTGTCCCTCAGGGGTCGGTTCTGGGGCCCCTGTTGTTTTCCCTTTACATGCTGCCTTTAGGTCAAATTATTAATCAGTTCAACATTTCTTTTCACTGTTATGCCGACGATACACAGCTTTACATCAGGACTGGAGCATCCTCATCTTCCACCTTGTCATCTCCATCTTCACTCACTGCCCTCTCTGCCTGCCTGGAGGCAATTAGGGCATGGATGAATCAGAACTTTCTTCAATTAAACTGCTCCAAGACCGAGGCCATACTGATTGGCACCCCTCACCAGGTACAGACATCTACTATAACAACACTTTCCTTTTCTGGACAAGACATCCCCCTCTCCACCTCTGTTACAAATCTTGGAATAAAAATGGACTCCAATCTTACATTTGAAAATCACATTAAGCTTCTGTTTAAAACTTGCTTCTTCCATCTTCGAAACATCTCTAGACTTCGCCCATCCCTAACTTTTTCCGATGCTGAGAAGCTCGTCCATGCTTTTGTCTCCTCCAGGCTCGACTACTGCAACTCCCTGTTTATTGGAATCCCTGGCAAAAACCTTCAGAAACTTCAATATATTCAAAACAGTGCTGCAAGGATCTTGTTGCGAGTTCGTAAATTTGAACATATTACGCCCATTCTTCATAACCTTCATTGGCTTCCTGTCGCCTACAGAATTCAGTACAAAACTGCTCTCATTACACATCAATGCTTACATGGAACTTCACCAGATTATCTGAAGGATATTCTTATTCCACACTCATCCACCCGGTCGCTGCGGTCACAGAACAGTAATCTCCTTCACATTCCGAGAACCAAATTAAGGACCATGGGAGACCGGGCTTTCAGTGTGGCTGCCCCCCGCCTGTGGAACTCTCTTCCTGACTGTCTGAGGGTCCCACAGTCTGTGGTTGACTTTAAGAGCGGCTTGAAGACCTTTCTTTTCAACCGAGCATACTCTGCCTCCTCATGATTCTACTTTTGATCTTAGTTGATACTGTTATTGATTTTACTTGTTCTATTACTTGTTTTATTGACATTTAATTTCTGTTGCACCGTGTAGCACTTTGAGATTTTCATTAATGAAAAGTGCGTTATAAATTGAATTCATTATTATTATTATTATTAAAGCGCTAATCCGCTTACAGTGGACCTAAACTTTTTGTCAGCGTTTTTGTGGATTGACTAACTTTTATAATTCATAAGCGGATTTGTGCTATTTTTATTTAAAATGCAGTACCGCTAATAACTAATTATCTATCAGTAAAAACCAATAAACTTATTTACAAGCTCTTATGCTGCTTGTTTTACCTTTTTCCCCACCATAAAGAGCAGAGAGGAGGAAGGGTTGGAGGGGGGAGGGGGGGCAGAGCGGAGAACAGACTCGGATCTACCATGTAGGTAAATGATGCCGTTGCCTGGGGATCCCATCAGCATGGGGCCCCGCCGCGCCCCGGCCAGTCACCTACATCCCTAACATTGATCCTGCTTGTTAATGTACATTTAACATAAAAATAATTATAGTTACGATGAAAACGATCATTAAATACGCAATAAAAAAACGGTCGATTTCTTTATCCCCCTACTAAAAATGGACTATTCCATCTTGACATCTTCCGGGTCAGAGGTGAACTCAGGGGCTAATTCTGTGGCTAGCTGGCTGCGCTCGGTGTCTTCATAAATCCGCAGAGAACCCCGCTGTTTCAAGCCAAATTAACGCGGCCGGAGGATTTTATTGTGTGTTTTGTGTCGACCATTTGACGGTGAGTCGTTATTTTTATGTATTTTAGTTACTTTTCATTAAATCTGTTGACTACCTATAGACGCTAACAACTCTGTGTCCAGCTGGTTGGTTGTGCTGGGTTACTAATGGATAAATCCGCAGAGAACCCCGCTGTTTCAAGCCAAATTAACGTGGCCGGAGGATTTTATTGTGTGTTTTGTGTCGACCATTCGACGGTGACTCATTAGTTTTATGTATTTGGGTTACTTTTATGTATAAATGCGGTGGCGACCAGTGATGTCAGTAACGCGTTACAAAGTAACGCGTTACTCTGGTCGGACCACTTTTTTCAGTAACGTGTAATCTAACGCGTTGCTATTTCAAAATCCAGTAATCAGATTAAAGTTACTTACTCCAAATTATTGTGCGTTACTTTTTTGTAATTTTCTGTAGTACTGTAATTTTATTTTATTTCCTCAATGCGTCTCGGCCGGGGAGTGATAAAAAAAAAGACGCGGAAATTCAGTCAGCTGCGGGCTGTTTGAAACCTGACACCACACCATGCAGCGCGTGTGTGCCTGACAAGGTGCGCACACGGAGCTGAGAGAGGAGGAGAATCACTTACTGCATGCAGTTCAGTAAAACAATGGAGCCAGGAGCCTCTCCGGGTCGGATCATAGCAGAGCTGAGACAGGAGGTCCCCCCCCACCCGCGACCAAAACAACTAAAAGCTTGACTTCGGTACAGCCCCCCCCCACCTCCTGCTGTGAACAAACTGGTGTTGATGCAGCTATCAATCGTCACAATAGGCCTGTCAATAGGTTTTATTTACATACAAATACATTGGCCCTCATTCACGAAAATGTTCGTATTTTTATCCTAAATTTCTCCTACTTTTGTTCGTACGAAGCGTTCGTACGAACATGCCACGTCAGATTCAACAAAGTCTTCTATCCTCAAGAAAAGTGTGTAAATGGCTGCGTAAATTTAATGAATCCCACCTGTTCTATCAACCTGCGCGTGCTCGCGGAGAGGTCATTTACATAATTCCCACCCCTCAAAACACCATATAAGGCCACGTTTCCTGCCTTTTGACAGCAGGAAGTGTCCATTCATTCAAACTCAAGAAGTAAAAGGAGGAACTTCACGCGTTCGGAGATCTGCTCTCAGTCGCGCTGTGGCGCACCGCTACCCCCCCCCCCCCAGGTGTCGGATGGTCAAATATTTTTAATTTTAGTGTAAACAACTGTGTAGTTTCACTTATTCAGAAGAGCGTGGCGCACCGCTACCCCCCCCCCCCCGCAAGTGTCGGATGTGTTTTTGAACAGAAGCATTTTAAAATGTCTCGAAACTACAGTTAACTTCATATTAATATAATGCATGTTGTCTCCCGTGGGTCGTACAGTATCAGAAATCAAGAATGAATGGTTTGATCTGAAAATGGCTTCAAAGAAACGTCTCGCCGCAGCACGGACAGGAGGAGATCAAGGAAAAGTCTGCGTTACTGAGATGGATGGAAAATAAATGCCATGCTGCGCGCGTGCCAACATGTTTTGCAGCACAAATGAGTCATGCGCGCTCCTCCTGGTCATCGCGCAACCACATTCTGCAGGTTATATTTCGAATCAGATATAATAATCTATTGCTCCGATGGTGTTTGGCACAGCAGTCCAGCAATAGCATGAAAATCAGTCTTAATTCGTACTTGTTCTGCGGCGGTGTATGGGAATTTTATGTACCTGGGTGTTAATATGAGGAGGGCTTTGATGACCAAGGGGAGCGCACGACTCACTGAAGCCTGCGCGACACACCAGACAAATTAAACTTAAAATTATAATTCTAATTCAAACAGAATAACCTATTGTCAAGAATAATTATGGTGCGTGATTTTTTTAAACCCAAAATATTTTCTAAATAACGAAATATGAAGTTATTAGTGGAGAAATTCCGTCTGGATGACAGCAGACTGACGCTCCTAAATTATACGACAGGTCCGGACCACTCGTAAATTTTGTTCGTATCTGAAAATAATCTTAGGATACGAAAACATTGTTGAATGCCACAAATGATCCTAAATCACTCGTACGCACAGTTTAAGAACAAATCTGTGCGTACGAACGGTTCGTGAATGAGGGCCATTCTTTGTTCTTGTTTCTTCTGGTAATAATGCAAACAACAGCTCCATTTCGTGTCAGGAGAACGCACAGCATGCAGGCAGTTCACGATGCATTCAAGAGCATATGTTTGTTTGGATGTAACAGAGACCATGTGTACACAATTTCCTAAAATTAAAATAAAAAACTCTGATTTTGACGTTGAAAGACTGTCTTTATTTATTTTTTAAAGTATTTACAGAAATACTTTTTTGTAAAAATATTATTTGTTTAGTGAAGTCAAGAAAGACTATTTTTTATATAAAGCAAGTATTCCTTTATTCATTCAACCTTCATTTATGATATATCAAGAAATATTGCCTTATTTTTTATAAAAAGTATTTATGTTTAATGAACTCAGACTTTTCATTCATTCATTCAACCTTTATTTAGTCAGGTAAATCTTATTGAGCTTCGAGGGCTCATTTACGAAAGCGACCTGCTACAAACTAAAGAATGATGAACAGCAATGGTACAAGTACATTAAACAATAGACAAAAGAAAAAGTAGCAAAAACTAGCAAACATTATAAGGTAGATGTACAAAATCAAAAACAGGAACAAATCTGCAATGGTTTTTGCCAGGATTCCAACAGATTCTGAAAATCATTTAGAGAAGTCAGGTCCGAGAGCTTCAGATCTTCCATCCATCCATCCATTTCCGTCCGCTTATCCGGGGTTGGGTCGCGGGGGTAGCAGCCTAAGTAGGGAGGCCCAGACTTCCCTCTCCCGCAGCTTCAGATCTTTTTGTAAGATATTCCAGGAAGCAGGAGCAGAGTCCCTTTTTCCAAGTTCAGTCCTCACTGACGGAACACTGCAGGTGATGATGTCCTGAGAGCGCACGCTGTAGCTGCACTCACGCAAAGACATGTAGGAGGAGATGTATGAGGGCAGCAGACCAAGAAGTGATTTAAAGATGAAAATGTACCAGTGGAAGAGTCTGTGTGAGGTTAATGATGTCCAGTTAACCAGTGAATACAGGGTGCAGTGGTGGGTACGATAATCACAGCCAGTTATGAATCTTAGTGCACCATGATAGACAACATCCAACATCTGCAGGGTGCTTGTAGGAGCATTCATGTAGAGAACGTCACCTATTTTAGACTATTTTATGTTTCATAAAAACAAGTATTTATGTTTAATGAAGTCAAGAGAGACCATTTTGTTTTTGAATATTTTTATTAGTAATTATTTTATTAATACATTTACGTTTTTTATGTATTGTGACAGAGGGCTCTTGGCAGCAGCAGCTGAAAGTAACTAATAAAGTAACTTAGTAATCTAACTTAGTTACTTTCCAAATCAAGTAATCAGTAACTTAACTAAGTTACTTTTCCCAAAGACTAATCAGTAACTTAACTAAGTTACTTTTTCAATGTAACTATGCCATCACTGGCTCACTTCCTTGTTATTCTATCAACTTTAAACTTAAAACCACTTTATGTAAAAATAAATATTATTATTGTTGTAAATCATATTTATTCTCCGTGTTTGTTTCTTTTTCCCGGCTCATAACATCAAGAACAAGAACATATCTGCATTGGTTTTTGCCAGGATACCAACAGATTCTTAAAACCATTTAGAGAGGGCAAGGCCGAGAGCTTCAGATCTTTTTGTAAGATATTCCAGGAAGCAGGAGCAGAATAGGAGAAGGCCTTTTTCCAAGTTCAGTCCTCACTGACGGAACACTGCAGTTGATCATGTCCTGAGAGCGCACGCTGTAGCTGCACTCATGCAGAGTCATGTAGGAGGAGTTGTATGAAGGCAGCAGACCAAGAAGTGATTTAAAGATGAAAATGTACCAGTGGAAGAGTCTGTGTGAGGTTAATGATGTCCAGTTAACCAATGAATACAGGGTGCAGTGGTGGGTACGATAATCACAGCCAGTTATAAATTTTAGTGCACCATGATAGACAACATCCAATATCCGCAAGGTGCTTGTAGGAGCATTCATGTAGATAATGTCACCGTAATCAATGGAGGGAAGGAAAGTCACAGATACAAGGCGTTTCCTAACATTCAGTCAGTGCTGGGCAGCGCTAATCCCAAAATTTGTTCCGCTATTTCTAAAGCACTAATTTATTTATTTAGGTCCGCAATTTCAAAAGCACTAATGTCTTATGAAAATTAGGGGAAGCTAATTCTAAACCGCTAATTAAATTCAACAATTGCTAGCCAACAAGTTATGCAATATTTGCACTAGACTGCCAACTAGCGGTGCATGAACTGTTATACACCTTTATCCTACCTCTTACGTCACAGCAGCAGCTTCCCATTAACTCCTCCTGACCCACCTGGATATTTACAGTCCTGGACAGAAGAAACATCACAGTTGGCAAAAAGAGCAACAAACATTAAAAAAAAAACTTTACATGTATTAACAGCTGCACGTACAAATTATATTCTTCATTACACATGCACATACTTTGTATTTATTTTTTTAGATTATCCTATATCTGTTAAGCACCTTGGTCAATGCAAGGCATTGCAGGAAGGTGCTATACAAATAAAGTTTATTACATTATTAATTTATTATAACTTCAATTCAAAGACCACATCAACAGTACAGGTAAAATTAAAGTTAGAGATCAAGTTTTAAAGTGCACTTCCAAGTTGTATCCAAGTTTAATTCATATAAGAGTCAATTAAGCTTAATTTACTTCAATATTGTTTCAAAAAACAAATAGTAATTTGTTTTTTCTTGCGCAACCGAAAAATAAATTAAACCAATTCCAAAATTCTATAGGCAGTCAACAGATTTAATGAAAAGTAACTAAAATGATCCTAAAAGGATGAAATTACAAAAATCAAAGGATTTATTTAATACTTTACGTACATATATTCTATTCGGCCACAAAATTAACAAAATGAGAATGATCTTTTAATCCCTAAGAGACCACTTTTAAATCTCAAATACACGGGCGTGTCGCGACCGCATTTCTATTTAAAACGAACCCAAATACATAAAACGAACGACTCACCGTCGAGTGGTGGACACAGAACACACAATAAAATCCTCCGGCCGCATTAATTTGGCTTGAAACAGCGGGGTTCTCTGCGGATTTATGAAGAGACCGAGCGCAAACAGCTAGCCATAAACGTTAGCATCCGAGTTCACCTCTGACCCGGAAGATGTCAAGATGGAATAGTCCATTTTTTAGTAGGGGGATACAGAAATCGACCGGTTTTTGTATTGCGTTTTTAATGATTCGTTTTCATCGTAGCTATAATTATTTTTATGTTAAATGTACATTAACAAGCAGCAGCAATGTTAGTGATGTAGGTGACTGGCCGGGGCGGGGCGGGGCCGGAGCCCTTGCTGATTTGGGAGCCCCAGGCAACGGCATCATTTGCTACATGGTAGATCCGTGTCTGTTCTCCCCTCTGCTCCCCCTCCAACCCTCCCTCCTCTCTGCTCTTTACGGTGAGGGAGGAGAAAAAGGCAAAACAAGCAGCTACGGAGCCAGCATAAGGCCCTGTACACATGTAGCCGTTTATCATTAAAACCGAACAGTTTAGCGTGCGGTTTAGCCTTTCATCCACACGTGAACGCCGGTTGATGTAACTATAAACGAATAATAACAAAACTCCGGCCAAAGTGAAGATTTGAGAACTCTCCGTTTTCGAGTCTGCGTGTGAACTTTCAGAACGGAGCTTTCCGCTCCAGTTGGACCGGCAAAACCGGGTCTGCCGGTCCAACTGAGCGGCGGTCACGTCACAGATAATGCTCTAAAAAAAGCACTAAAAAGTCAACATACCTGCTCTGACATGATTCCTAGTCGACATTTTGCTGCATTTTATTAACTTTGTACTCCAACACGGTATTTAATAGTAGTTAAACCTCACGGTCTGTCCACACAAACGAAAGAAAATAAATAAATAAATAACAGGAAGTCGCGGCTGCATGGGTGAAGGGTTGTGACAGCACTACACTGCCACCTATGGGTTCAGCTTATTCATTACAACTTTACAACTTCTGTGGTGAAAAAAACGGGACATGTAAACAAACATTTTAAATATTCGAACATGTATGGACAGAGAAATTTTTTGTGTGCAAATATTCGTTTTTCAAACACCAGGCTACGTGTGTACAGGGCCTTATAGTACAAAAAATACAATGCACAGTCAAAACACACACTTTTCATTCACAAACATATGAAATAGAATGATAACTTTGAATTAAATCTATGTCAATGGCACTCATGGAATTTATCGAACAGATAACAACTGCTGTAGATCCCAAAAAAAAATTGTATTAGTATTTATGTTGATCTAAAGAAAGCATTTGATATTATTGATCACAATATTCTTCTTGAAAAACTGAATAAATGTGGTATTAGAGGGCCTGCATTAAAATGGGTATCTAGTTACCTAGAATAAAGGAAATAATTTGTTCAAATAAATAATGTAAGATCTGAATTTCGTAACCTCACATGTGGAGTGCCTCAAGGCTCTGTACTTGGACCTAAGTTATTTATTTTATATGTGAATGATTTAGTAAGTGTGTCAGGACTTTTTAAATGTATTTTATTTGCAGATGATACTACATTTCTTTGTGTGGGTGAAAATGTGCAAATGTTGAAGATGGTGCAAACAGAATTTGTGAAAATACAACATTGGTTTCAACTTAATAAATTATCTTTAAATGTAGATAAAACAAATTACGGTATGTGATATTTAGCAACAACAAGAAAATTGTTGATACTCCTTTTAGAGTCGATGGTGTTGAAATTAGTGGGGTAAATGAGGTGAAGTTTCTGGGTGTCATCATTGATGAAAAACTATCATGGAGATCTCATATAAAAAAAACTTAGAACTAAAATAGCTAAATCTATTGCAGTAATGTACAAAGTTAGAGAGTTCTTCAATGATAAAGCACTGTTTCTATTGTATAATGCAGTAATTGTTCCACATTTAATTTACTGTATTGAAGTCTGGGGTAAAGCATGTAAAACAATTACAAATCCATTTTTTATTTTACAGAAAAGAGCTAAAAGAATTATTAATATATATTCAAGAGGAGGATTAAAAAATATTTAAATATGGAGAAGTATAATGTGTATTTATAAAAATTGTTTCTTGAGTTGATGTGGTTATTAATTATTATTTTAAATAATTAATTATGATTTTGTAAAAAAAATTGTTTGAATATATTTTGGGGAAAAGGGGCAGGTATACGAATTTATTCTTCTTCTGCTGCCTTTCATTTTATTTCTTTGATTGTATATATTATTTTCTTTCAATTGTACTATAGTTATTGTTCTGATGAAATGGAATGAATAAAATAAAGAAAAAAATAAAGAAAATAAGCATGCACGTTAACTAAAGCAGGTGCTGTTGGATCGTGGACTTTTCTGCAAAGGAAATGGAAATGTCTTTGAGAACAAAGACGTCTTTGTACCATCTCCCCAGCTTCATGACTGTGGGAAGGACAACTTTCCGGTTAATATCAAACCATCTCCTCGAACTGTTCAACCTCCGAGGTCAGCTTTTATAAATAAAGGTCTAGTTATGGTTAGTGACAGGTTTAGTTAGTACACAATAACAGTTTTTATAACGCATTGTCCCAGCTTGTAGGAAGTTGTGGAAATCAAAAAAATCAAGAAAGTTTTAAAGGATGAAAGGAACTCGTTTTAAAGTATCACAAAAATAAAAGCTTTGACGGTAAACCACTGATGTGTCACTACACTACACAGAGAACAGTTAATTTAATTTACATTCTAGAAGTGTAACCATGAAGACTGGCTGTCACAGAAATGTGTTTTACCGTGGCGTAGTGGTAATGACAGTCGTCCCCCGATCGGAAGGTTGGCGGTTCGAATCCGGGTTCCCCACACCATGTGTCGGTGTGTCCTTGGGCAAAACACTTAACCCCGAGTTGCTCCCGGTAGGACTGGAAAGCGCCTTGCATGGCAGTCTGCCGCTACCGATGTATGAATGTGTGTATGAATGGGTGGATGGTTGGTATTGTAAAGCGCTTTAGGGCCCCTCATATCGGGCTGGAAAGTGCTATATAAATAAGCTCCATTTACCATTTAAATTTGAAACACTCAGTTTACTGTAGTTCACACAGCGCAGCAGGACATTTTAATAAGATTTACTCACTGAGACCTTCTTCTTCTTTCTGAAACACAGCCACTCGGGTCATTATTAAAGAAAAAAGTGAGGGAGACCAACGTGAACACAAAGAACAAATAAAATCTCTAATAAAAGGTGGAGGCCGAGAATCATTTTACCTTTTTGTGTTTATACACGCACACAACACCAATGACTGCTATCAGCATTGCTGCTACAAACAGACCCACAACCACCGCTCTGAATGAATGTCCTGAAACAGAAAGAACTGAAGTGTTTCAGATATGTTCTTATCTAACATATAATGAATATAGATTTATTTCATAATCAGCAGTTTCTGTAAAATACCGTAGTTTTCGGACTATAAGGCGCACTTCTTGCCAAGGTTGGACGCCCTACTCTCCCTCCTCCGCTTCGCTTTGTTGCCCTGTCCTGTCTGTGAAACTTCTTCGGAGCATCTCTCTACATATCTTCCGAACCATAATTTTGTGGATCTGGTCAGTTGGTCTCTCAACGCAATGGACAAAATTTTCGAGACAAGCTTCAGGCGAGCTGAGCGCCCTACGGCTGCAGCCAACCTGGCCTGGTCAGGTTTCTGCCTATGTGAAGGTTTGCTCCATGTCTTGTGCACCCACACTCTATTGATTAGCGGACTGGATCACAAACTGGATGTGATGTGTGAGAATCGTAGGCCATATGCTGCCCTAGGACTCGCTGGCAGGATGGATCAAACCTCTGGGAATATTCTCAGGCATGGATCAGTGGTTTGTCCACTTAATTTGGACCTTTTGGAATCTACGTGAAACCAGCAAAGACTCAAGGCAGATAAAAATTAAAGTTCTGCCTGACTTCAAAACAAATGTTTATCTGAATTTGGCTCCCTTGGCTGGCCTTGGATGCCACCTTATCTGAATTTGCCTGGAGGATATGTAATCTGATGCTCTGCCCCCCATCGAGGAATTCCACTGATCAACCTGAGGAAACCAGTTTAATAAACATTGTGCCATCATTTCAGGACTACTGGATTCCCATAGTCGTTGTCCTTGGCCATTCCCCGACATCCCTTGAGAATGTTTACGGATCTCGCCGGAGGGAACTGGTTGATTATTCCATCCTTATCAGAACTCTTACAGTGCCCTTGAGAGTGTCCTTGGACGTCCTCACCACTCCCGTCGTCTCTGCAGAATGTCTACATCACCATGTGCTTGTATGTGTGAGGTGTTTTTCAATATTAGTCTTTCTTCTCAGCCAAAAAGAAAGAGTTTGATAGCAATTTTTTTGCCTCAAATTCCTGTGTCCAGTTTCACAACTTTTTGTCTGTCTAAACAGGCCTCACTTGTAAATGAGTCTTTGAGGCTCACTGTGATTTATCAGTCTAAATAAAGGTTGAATTGAAATGTATGTATTAGTTCTGGTTGTGCTTACTGACCTCGAACCAATTTTATGTGGTACACGTTGATCAGAAATCTGTCAAAATGTTTTAGTTTTGCTTAATGTGCCTTACAATCCATTGCGCCTTAAAGACCTAAAAATATGGTAGTTTGTTTTAACTTATACCTTCACTTATCGGCACAGTTCTTTCAGTTGTTGTTGTTTCCTCATTGTTCCTGACTTCACATGAGTAAGCTCCCTTTTGTTTGGAAGATAAACTCTGTAAGGTGAGGCTGCCCGACTCTGAAACCTCCTTCACGTGTTTCCTCCACTTCTCTGAGACCTCGTAGGAGGCGTCACCCTCAGTCTTTGTCAGGACGATCTGACTGTGGTTGAACTTCCAGGTGAAGCTGGAGACAGGAACGTCTGAGGAGCTGCAGGCGATGGTTAGAGTTTCTGATCCTTTGACTGAAGCTGAAACGATGCAACACGAAAATGTAACAAACAGCACAAGAATAACACCTCCCTGCTACAAATACAAGTGGTCCCCGACTTATGACATCATCGACTTACGAGGTCATTGACTTACGACGTCATCGACTTACGAGGTCATCGACTTACGACGTTCCGGACTTACGAACGGACTAACGAACAGTAAAGTTGTACAGAAAATACAGCACTGGTATGTGTTTTTAGATGAAAGTGTGTTAGCTAACCTTTTGTAAACAAAGTTCTGTGCATGTTTATGAATCAGTAGGTACGTTTGTGTTAAAAAACGGGTGTTTGGCGCAGCGCTAGCATACATTTTCCGACTTACGACCAAAAATCGGGACTTACGAACGACACGTGTTGTGCGTTCCTACTTACGAATTTTTGTCTTACGAGCGATTCGTAGGAACGGAACTCGCTCATAAGTCGGGGATCACCTGTACTGTAAATTCACCAGTACATCTAGAGAAATTGCATTTTCTGAGAACATGTAGTCTGAACGCTTGTTGCAGAAGAACTTGCTGAAAAACAGCTGAAATTATTTAAAAACATGCTGAAATGTAGCTGAAATGGAAGAGCAAGCCTAAGTTAGCAGAAAAAAGCAAAAATAACACATATTTGCTGAATTAGGTTTAAATAAATAGAAACAAGCACAAAAATCAGGAAATTTGCTCAAAAAGCTGAAATTAGCAACAAATTGGTGAAAAGTAGCTGAAAAGGCAGAACGAAGCTTAAATTACCAGAAGGAAGTGGAACGAGTTGAAATGAGTTAAAAATTTAGAATTAGCTGAAAAAATTAAATTTAGCTTTAAAACAGCTAAATTGTGGCTGAAAGAACAGAAAGAGATGAAACTAGCAGAAATAAGCTGAAAGGGCAAGCTGAAATCAGTAGAAAAAAATAATTAGGCTGAAAGTAACAGATTACCATGAAAAACTTGCATTTACATGAAAACGGCTAAAATTAGCTAAAAAGCTATCTGAAAAGGTATGATAAGCTTAAATTAGGAAAGCAGAAAGAACGTTTGCCCAATTAGGCTGAAAGAAGCAAAAATGAGCACCAAAAATGTGGAAGTTATTTGATAAAAGCTTAAATTATTAAATTAGCATAAAAACTTCAGAGTTTAGCTGAAATAGTAGAAAAAAAAGCTGCAACTTGCAGAAATAAGCTGAAAGGAGCATAACAAGCAATTAGCATGAAGAAATTAGAAGAAACACAAACATGCTGTAGCTAGAAGAAAGAATCGGAATGGAGCACAAAACAGCTAAAAAAAACCTGCTGAAATAAGCTGAAAGTAGGTGAAATTTTTTTTTAAATTTGCACAAGGAAGCTAAAAGGTATTGTGACATGATTTTGTAAATTTGAATATTTGTCAGAACATATATATCTTATATCATTGAGCTCTGGTCGTTTTTGCATAATAAATTATAAATATATTAAATTTTTATTCCAAGTTATGGTAGTTTTTTTCTCTGGGATACGCCCCTAAAAATCTGCGCATTTCCGCAAAATGTCATCTTGACGTGACAACGGGAAGGCACGCTCCAACGTGCATTTAAATAATAATGGTGGAGCATGTCCTATCGCGTCTGAGATATCATTTTGAGACAGTAAATCTTCCAAAACTCTCATTAATAAACCCTCCCTGAATAAAAAAATTACAGATGTTACCTGATGGCGCAGACATAATTTAAAAATACATCATTAGCAACGTGTTTGCTCCGGGCACTCGGCTAATGTTTGTTAGCTGCTATGTCGGCTTATTACCGGTTGCGTCAGCGATATATCATTTTAAGACAGTAAATCATCCAAAACTCTCATTAATATCCCTCCCCGAATAGAAGGAAACTACAGATGTTACCTGATGGCGCAGACATAATTTAAAAATACATCATTAGCAACGTGTTTGCTCCGGGCACTCGGCTAATGTTTGTTAGCTGCTATGTCGGCTTATTACCGGTTGCGTCAGCGATATATCATTTTAAGACAGTAAATCATCCAAAACTCTCATTAATATCCCTCCCCGAATAGAAGGAAACTACAGATGTTACCTGATGGCGCAGACATAATTTAAAAATACATCATTAGCAACGTGTTTGCTCCGGGCACTCGGCTAATGTTTGTTAGCTGCTATGTCGGCTTATTACCGGTTGCGTCAGCGATATATCATTTTAAGACAGTAAATCATCCAAAACTCTCATTAATATCCCTCCCCGAATAGAAGGAAACTACAGATGTTACCTGATGGCGCAGACATAATTTAAAAATACATCATTAGCAACGTGGCCTGTATCGCGGCTATTGTGTTAGCTATCTGATTCGGCTAGCTTGTTAGCAGCGAACAAACATAATCTGCCGTGATAATTGGCTTTATACACTCAAAGTGTATAAAGTAAAACAACATGAACTCACGTAAAATAAATAGTTTATAATCTAAAACACTACACACCTCCGATTATGTTTACACAAAGACTTACTCATCTCCTGGACAGTCTTCCGATGGTCCCTGCGTTGTTTCGACATGGTAGCTCCTGTGGGACTTTCTTCTGTAGATTTTCTTTTAAAAATAGTAGGAATAGCATCCGGTTTTAAAAGTCTTATCCTAAAGATTCTTTTATACCAGGTGCTGTAAACAATCGGCAGTGAAATGGTCGCTGCAGACATAGGACTCCTGGAACCCACCGGTCCTTGTCTGGTCCATTCTTGACAAAGTTTGTCATCTTTTGGAAATTTGTGAAGGCTCACTTGTTCACTGCTGATATTAGAACACACAAATGCACTACAACGTGACGGCATTTTTCAAGTTACACAAATAAAAGGCGATCCTTCAGGAAATGAATCAGTATGGCAAGCAGTTAACACACCTAATAAACGGGCAAGGCTCTGCCTTCTGCCCGTTGTGACGTTAATGACTGGTGACGACGACTGGTGATGACGTATTGCGGAAATGCGCGGAATTTCAGGGGCGTATCCCAGTAAATACCAGAGACAAATTTAGCATAATTTCGAATAAAATTTTAATATGTTTATAATTTATTATGCAAAAACGACCAGAGCTCAATGATATAAGATATATATGTTCTGACAAATATTCAAATTTACAAAATCATGTCACAATAAGCTGAAGTAGAAACAATGTGAAAGGAGCAGTAAAAGGTTGTAAACATTTGAAGGATGAAAAAATGAGCTCAATTCATTTTCTATGAGAAAAAATATATAAGAAAAGGCTAAATATTTCAAAAAGCTAAAGTTGCACCAATTCCAAAAATCATAGCAGGATTGTCCTGAATGCGCTGAACGTTTTGATAAATGAATTGTTGAAATAGCACAATAATTGCGGACCGAGAACCATGCTACAATATTTTTGGAAGAAAAATGGATCACAATAGTGTGAATGCTTCATAAACATTCACACAACAAGGAGATAAAGGATGAGAGACAGAGCAATGAAAATATAAACCACGGGCCACAGGGTCAAGGTGATCACCAGTGGAAAGCTGGAGAAATTCTACAGACGCCACACGTAACAGTAGAAAGTCAGATGTACTTCTGACCTGTGGGCCACATAAATGGCAAAGAGGAAGTACTTGTGTGGTATTTCTGGGGCGTGTAAATCCTACGCTGACTGTGCGTCTTACTGGCATCTCAAAACTTGGACTAGACGTGTGCCGGCCTGGGTTAGACCTTCTGGTTTCGCCTCTGTCTTGATAACTTTTTGAAGACCCATAGATTCAACATGTTCAGGACCAAACGTTTCCATGGCTGGTCACTACGTCCTACATCTGGGCAGCAGATACCTGCGTCCAGATGGAAGCAACCTGAACTCGCCATGGAGTGGATGATCAGGATCTGCCAGAATCAGCCTGGCCTTGCTCACTGAGCTCGCCTTGTGTAGGTCAGTGAGGTTCTATGCCAGCAGTTCTGTTGCACATCCTGACAATCCCCGAGAGTTTGTTCCTGTTTTTACACGTCAAAAGTCCAAACCAACAAATGAAGGTGAAAGTTAAAAAAGACAATAAAACCTTCTCATAAAATTTGAATCAACATTAAAACCACAGAGCTTCTGATAGAAATACATTCTCTGGTGGGTCTTCTTACAAAGTGAGTTCACACAAGGTCAACGGTCAGTTTGTCAAGAACAGTTCCCAGATATTTATATTGATTCATTCAACCTTTTTTTAGGCAGGTTAATCTCACTGAGCCTCAATGACTCATTTACAAGAGGGACCTGTCTACAAACTAAAGTATGATGACAACACCAACAGTAGATTTTCCTTGAACAATCAACAATAGACAATCATAAGAGAGAAATACAGATTTTTTAAACAAGTTAAAACTGAGATTTCAAAGTAGCAAAACAGACAGAATATAAGGTAGATATAGAAAATCAAAAACAGGAACATGTCTGCATTGGATTCTTAAAGCCATTTAGAGAGGTCAAGGCCGACAGCTTCAGATCTTTTTGTAAGATATTCCAGGAAGCAGGAGCAGAGTAGGAGAAGGCCCTTTTGCCAAGTTCAGTCCTCACTGATGGAACACTGCATGTAATCATGTCCTGAGAGTGCATACTGTAGCTGCACTCACGCAAAGACATGTATCCCATCAAAGTGGAATAAATCCCAAAGGAATGACTGTTCACAAAAAAGTTTCAAATCCCTTTTTTGAATTATTCTGGGCTTAGAATGTGGAAGTTTAATAGCTCTAAGAGTTGCTGTTACACAATGATCACTCAAAATGTCAGTAACTACACCTGCACCAGGGAATTTGTGAGGTGTATTTGTTAGAAACAGGTCTAGAAACAGGTCTAGGATGGAAGATTTTTCAGGACAGTTT
>JBBPBX010007997.1:36015-63694 GCA_038048925.1 Garcialebias charrua
CCAAATACTGTATGTTATAGTTAGCACAGGAGAAGCAAAAATTTAGTTTTTCTTCAAGGCTGTTCCCTTTCCTCAGGGGTCACCACAGCATTAAACATTTAGCAACTGTTTTACTCTGAATGCCCTTCCTGACACAACCTAGGCTTGACCTTGCAACCTCTGCAGGAATGATCATTGAGCTGCCTCCGAAGAACAAACAAATAAATAGCAAAGTGCTCTGTTAAAAATATGGAACAATATGATTTACAATATAAGATGGAGTTAGGTTGTTTAGAGCTTGGTAGATTAGCAGTAGGATTTTGAATTCAATTCTGGATTTAACAGGGAGCCAATGGAAAGAAACTAAAACTGGAGAGATATGATCTCTCCCACTAACTCCAGTTAAGACTCTGGCAGCAGCATTTTGATTTGACTGAAGACATTTTAAAGAAGTATTTGGACACCTAGATAATAAACCATTGCAATAGTCCAGTCTAGACACGACAAATGCACAAACCAGTTTTTCTGCATCATTTTTAGTTAATATGTTTCTAATTTTAGTGATATTACGCATGCAGGTGGAAGAAGGCAGTTCTAGAAACATTTTAATATGGGGGTATTTCACATAAAAAGAAAGAAAGAATACATTAAAATACTGCTTCTTTCTGTTGAACGGAATCGGTTGAGGTGGTTCAGACATCTGATCACTAAAATTATTATCAACTTTCATTTCAACCTCATGAAGTTGAAAAGTCTACATCAATGAACATTTAACAAAAAGTCTACATTAATGAACATTTAACAAAAAAGAATAGCCATATTGCAAGGGAAGCAAGGTTGTTAAAAAAACAACAGAAAATAGTGTCGACTTGGACAAAAAATGGCAATGTTTGGATTATAGCACAAGAAGGACAATACGCCAAAATAATAAAGGATGTGAAGGAATTGGATAAATTTGGATAATCTAATTGAAATGGACCGAAGTATCGGTCGTGGAAGGAACATAACTGGACATGATGTTGAAATAAGATTATGATCAAAAAATTTATAATGTCAATAACGAGATTGTAACAGAATTCTTTCCAACTGTGGATGTTTGTGACTATTATGAGGATAACAAGTTTCAAGATTTAAGTTTAATTAAGCCTGGAATATCAATTATTCATTTCAATAGCAGAAGTTTAAATGCAAACATTTCTAAGATATCGGATTATTTAAAACAATTAAAATCAACTTTTACAATAATAGCATTATCAGAAACGTGGCTTAATAATGAAACTGTAAATAACGCATACATCAAAGGTTACGAATTACAAGTACATAATAGGAACAAAATTAATAGGAGAGGTGGTGGGGTGGACATTTTTGTAAAAAGTGATATAAAATGTAAACTAATTGATGAAATGTCTATAGTTGATGACGAAATTGAAATGATAACTGTAGAAATAATAACTAATAACGATAAAAACATTATAATAAGTTGCGTTTATAAGCCACCTGACTCTAATATTGAATCATTTACAGAGAAAATCATAGAAGTATTAGAAAAGGGTTGTAAATGGTAAATGGAGCTTATTTATATAGCGCTTTCGCTATATAAATTCGCTTTTTTTATTTTCGCTTTTTGTACAAAAACAATGTTTATTTATGGTGATTTCAATATCGATCTGGGGAGTTTAAGAAATTCTCATAATATTATTTCTTTTGTTGATTCAATGCATACATTAAATCTTTATCCGTTGATTTTGAAACCTACAAGGATTACATCGCACAGTGCAACAATACTGGATAATATTTTCACAAATACTTTAAATGGAGATGTGGTTAGTGGCATTCTAATGACTGATCTTACTGATCATTTACCTGTTTTCACAATCTACAAAAAATCACAGTAAAATGAACAAAATTGCTAGAAAAAGTAAAATTATAAATACATCAAAAACTGCTCTAGATAAATTAAGTGTTGAACTAGCAAATCAAAATTGGGATAAAGTTTACGTGGAAGATGTAAATAAATCATACGATGACTTTATGAACATTTTGGAGACATTGTATTGTAAAAATTGTGTGCTAAAAATTATACTGAGAAGAAATCTATGGATCAAAAATGGATGACTAAGGTTTTAAGAAATGCATGTAAAAATAAAAATTATTTGTATTCTATTTTTTTTAAAATGTAAAACAAAAGAAATCTGAAGACAGATATAAGAAGTACAAAAACAAACTTGTGGGAATAATAAGGAAACATAAGAAAGATTATTATAGTGACTTATTGAATAAATGTAATGGGGATATGAGACAACATGGAAGGTTGTGAATAGCGTCGTGAAAAAACAAGTGGTAAGAACAAGTAGTTTACAAAATTTTCTCATAAATGACAAGGAAACTAATGACAAAAACGAAATTGTTAATGGCTTTAATAAATACTTTGTAGATGTTGGATCAGACCTGGCTGCTATAATACCGAAAATTGACAAAAGTGTGAACTACTTAATTGAGGGTAATGTAAACAGTATGTTCTTGAAGAAAACTGATTCTGGAGAAATTGTGAATATTGTAAATAAGTTTGCTGACAAGAAATCTAAGGACTGGCTGGATATGGACATGACGTTTGTGAAAAAAATAATGCGTTATGTAATTGAACCATTCACATACAGTATATATATGTAATTTGTCTCTTTCGTCCGGAGTATTTCCTGATCTTTTTAAAAGTGGTGCTAAATCAGAGTTCAATAATTACAGACCAATATCATTACTGCCACAATTTTCAAAAATATTGGAGAAACTGTTTGTTATCAGGTTGGATCAATTTGTTGAAAAATTTTGTATTCTCACAGATAATCAATATGGATTCAGAACAGGTAATTCAACATCCATGGCTCTGATAGAGTTAATGGAATTAATAACTACAGCAGTGGATCATAAACAGTATGGTGTGGGCGTTTTTCTTGATTTAAAAAAGTGTTTGATACAGTTGATCATAATATACTCCTTGACAAGTTACATGGATATGGTATTAGAGGATTTGCATTGAAATGGGTTTGTAGTTATTTGAGTGATAGGAAACAGTTTGTGCAAATGGATGAGGTGAAATCCGAGCTCAACACTATTACATGTGGAGTTCCTCAGGGATCGATATTAGGACCAAAATTATTTCTATTATACATAAACGATTTGGTACAGGTCTCAGGACTCCTGAAGTGCATTATTTTTGCTGATGACACCACTTTTTTTGTAGTGGTGACAATATCGAACTAACCTTGAAATTGATGATGACAGAACTTGATAAAATTCAGACTTGGTTTAAAATTAATAAATTAACGTTGAATCTGGGTAAAACTAGCTACGTGATATTTAGTAATAAAAATAAATCGATTGATGTACCTTTTTTAATTGATGGATCTGAGATTCAGAGAGTTAATGAGGTGAGGTTCTTGGGTATCATCATTGATGATAAATTATCCTGGAAACAACATATAAGTTCAGTTAAAACTAAATTATCTAAGTCTATTGCAATATTTTACAGGGTTAAAGATTTATTAAATGATAAAGCACTTTATTTGCTGTATAATACATTATTTGTGCCACACTTAATTTATGGTGTTAACGTCTGGGGTACAGCGTGTAAATCAGTTACAATACCTATTTTTATATTACAGAAGAGAGTTATTAGAATTATCACCAGAAAGAATTTCCATCATCCATCAAGCATTTTGTTTTATCAAATGAAACTGCTGAAGTTTTATGATTTAGTTGATTATAATATCTTGTTAGTTTTGTACAAAGCACAAAATAATGCACTTCCTTCAAATATTCAAAAATACTTTGTTAGAAGAACGAGTAGTTATAATCTTAAAGGGATGAATCTTTTTGTTAAGCCATATTTTAGGACTAGTTCACGGGGAAGATCTACCTTAGTTAGAGGAATAGGGTTATGGAATGAATTGGAATCAGACATTAAAGTGATTGATTCAATGGCTGCTTTCAAAAGACTGATTAAGCTTAATCGGTTAAAATTATACATTTAAATGTGTTGGAATTTAAATGTTGTATGTGATGCAGAAGGTATAAAATATATAAAATATATAATATAAAATTAAAAATTATAAATTTAGTTGTTCTTTTCTTGGGAATCAAGTGAGTTGGTTGTATGAAGAGTTTATTGATGGTTGAAACTAAGTTATGGAAATTATATGAGTTTGTTATATGAATTGTTTATTGGAGTTTAAGGGGCAGAAAAAATAAGATTTTTTCTTCTTCTGCCGCCTTTCATTTTATATGTCTGTTTTTTATTTTCTTCTACTGTATGTATTATTGTTGTGTTTTTATAAAATGAATAAATAAATAAATCAAATCAAATCAAGTTCATAATATACAAACCTAAAAGAATGGAAAACCTGCTTTGCTGTGACTCATGGAGAAGTTTGGAATTAAAACTTTTCTTGCACCACATAAAGAAATTGCACATGTTGGTTGTGGTTGTCATTTCTTCAAGTGTTGGCAGCTTTGTGTCTGTATGACTGTGACTGAGGGCTTTTCATATATAAATGGCTTCCATTTAGCATATGCAGTTAAAACAACTTTATGAAGAGAAACAGCTATTCATGGAGCAGCAGACAGCCATATAATATCAATAATGACTGTCACACACTCACCTCCCAACACACACACACACACACACACACACACACACACACACGCATGCACGCACACACACACACACACGCACACACGCACACACACACACACCATGCAAAATGGAAGCAATCACTTTTCTGCTAATAAGCACCAATTGATCACAGTGCAGGAACTGATACATCCTCCCCATAGAGCATGTTTGTGTGCTTGGACTGCAACATTTCCTCCCTGATCATGAAACTATAACCACTGCTGTGACACAAGCCCCACACTGTCAGTCGGTCATTTTGATTTACATAAACAACAGATTTTTAGCTAAGAAATTGTGCTCCCATACTTACAATTTATTAGGTCATATGAGGTGGATATAATTATCTAGAGTAAAATGGCATTAAGGTAGCAGGTACAGACAAGAAAACAAAGGTATGTCAGTGTATACTTTTGAACAAACATATATGATAAGAATTATGAGACAAACAAATCTGACTGTACACACAATAGCATTGTAGAAAAAAATATTGAAGCATGTCTTGATTGAATGTTGTGACAACCAAAGAGAAAGAGTTGCACTTGTCTTTTCATAGTATACTGTAGTATACCAAAACTAGAATTTTGCATGTCTAAGGTTCATCAGTGCCACAACTGGCACTGGTGAATCTTCTTCATTCACTTTTTGTCAGACCAGTCATTTGTTGGTAACTCTGCATGATAAACAAAACAGTATTCAAATTACAAAAGTTCCTGTAGAAACTTTTAAGGTATCTTGCAATGTAAATGAAACACGTGTTCATTTAGCTATGGTAGCCATCTTAAATCATGATGATGCCAAAGTTAATCAGTTCCCTTATCAGTCAGTCCACTCAGTGCAACATGTGACTATGGGAATTGCGCCCCCGCGCGGTTACCTGAAGTAATACAATCATGCCTTTACAGCAGGTAGGCGTCAGAGTCACCGCAGAGGCCCCGCCCTCTTGGCATAAAGACGCATGCGCCCATCTCACTTCTTTTTGCCCTTCAACTCGCTTAAAACCTGAACTTCGTGGGACTTCTCTGTAGTTACATCGCTCTATCTGAGGTGAGCTCGCTCCCTACTCTGAGCGCACAGAGAAAATTCCTGCATGTGGCGGGGCTAGCAAAAGCTAGTCCAGGGTCTTTTATTTAACCTCAAGACTCTTTTTTCTCTCTTCGCAGACGGCTTTGCTCGACTGCGTTAACTGCGTCACACCACTACTCTGCTAACGAGTAGCAGGCTAGCCAGCGAAAGCGACGCGACGGAGGAGACGTCTTTGGACATCATTAGCACAGCTAACTAGCTCGACTTTCTCAGCCATGGCGCCTGAGAAAGGGAAGCGAAAAGTGAAAAATGCTAAAAGAACCAGAAGGCCAGCGAGCCCGAGCTCCCGTGCCTGCCCTAGCGGCTGCGGATACTCCCTCTCGGCGACGGACACCCACGAGGCCTGTCCCGTCTGCCTGGGGATGTTACATGCTAAGACAGTGCTGGAATCCCCTGACTCCTATCCACACTGCGGCCAGATGACAGAAGCTGTGAGGAAGCGTCGCATGGACATCGTGGCCAAGCCCATGGGGGGCACCGCGCCAACACGGGACCCGGACCTCACAGAACCGCTCACTCTCACTCTGGAGCTCGAGAACATTGATCTGGAGGACAGTGGACAGGTCAAATGGGAGGACAGTATGGACATGGCGGCACCCGTCGGGGACTCGACGGCCGAGTTCGACACATAAGGCCTGATGAACGCAGACGAACTCTCGCTGACGGTCTCGGGGGAGAGTTTGGACGAAGAAGCCGACAACGAGGATGAAGGGGAAGATGAAGAATTCCCCAAGAACCCGATGGCAGTCCTGCCAGAGACGGACGCGTCCATCCCTACCTTGTTCAACTTGTGTCGCAGAGCGGCCGGCGCGCTACAGATCGCTTGGCCACAACCCCCTCCTCGCCAACAGGTTACGAGGTTGGCGGGCACCTACTTCTACGTGAAGCAGCAGTCGGCCATGAGACATAGGATGCCGATTTTCCCTGATTTTCTCACGGAGCTCACTCGCAACTTGGCTGAACCCAGGGCTCCCATGCTTCTGCCACTCTCTCAGTTCCTCGACGTGGCCGGAATGGAGGCAGCAGGAATCGCCAACGTCCCACAGATGGAGGACATGCTGGTGGCTCACCTGGCCCCCAGGACGTCGGGCGCAAAGCCATCTCTGCCCAGCAAAGCCTGCCGCGCTTTGGCTGTACAGCTAGAAAAATGCTACTGGGCCCAGGGCCTCGTGGCTCGCGCGTTGAACGCTTCGGCCTTGATGCAAGCATACTTGGCAGAGAAGCTTCAAGAGCTCCAGGTAACTGCGAACAAAAAAATGGCGACTGACATCCTGGAGGAGGCCCGCAGGACGACTGACTTTGTGCTCCGCATGATGGGGACTGTAGCCATAGCTCAGGGGAGATGCATGGCTGAAGTGGTCATCGCCCAGCGCCACTTGTGGCTCACTCTGACGGACCTGCCAGAAGGTCAACGTTACCCCTTCCTTCACCACCCGATAGAGCTGACGGGACTCTTCGGGGGAGCCCTGGAGTGTATCCAGAGCAGGCTGGAGCAACAAAGGAATCAGGCTGAGGCGCTGCGAGAGGGGATGCCGAGAAAGGCCTTCACCCCCTCCAGAGACACCAGCGGGAGCAGACCCGTGCAGCAGTCGCAACACCGCAGAAAAGACCAGCTTACAACGAGGAGCAACGGCAGAGACCCACAGCAGATCCATCTCAGGCCGGTCAGTCCTGGAGCAGGAACAGGTTTGTTCCTCACCAAGCAGTCCCGCCAAGGACTTCCTCAGCAAACCCGGATGGGAGACAGAAGCGGGCCTGACGAAGCGGGCTCGCTCCACAATTTTGCAGGTTCGTCTGCCCACGGGGTACGGGAACCGAGACATTTAATCCCAGACTTTATTTGTAAAAAGCTACGAAAAGCTGGTGACATTCATGTGTGCTCAAAACGAAATGTTTCAGACATGTGTGTAACAAAGACAAATTTTTGTTCTTCGAAACACAAAATTAAAGTACCAGAAGCACAAACTACCCTGATTCTTGACTCCAAAAAACAAACAAAGACAACAACAAACCATTTTCATGAAAACAGTCATAAGGGAAGAGGGCAAGCACCCCTCCTCCCCCGTGCAGCACAAGGTGTCAGGTCAGAGAATGAACCGCAGTGCGACATCTGGGGTATGTTTTGAGAAAGCAGACTTCACGGCGTCCACGTGCGGGCAGGTCAGTTCACTCAGGGCCGAGCAAGAGGGGTCAGATGCTCCCCCGCCCGCACCCACAAGGCGTAGGCAGCTCGCAATAAACATAATAATAATAATAATAATAATAATAATAATGAATTCAATTTATAATGCACTTTTCATTAATGAAAATCTCAAAATGCTACAAAGTGCAACAGAATTAAATGTCAATAAAACAAGTAATAAAACAAGTAAAATCAATAACAGTATCAACTAAGATCAAAGATAGAATCATGAGGAGGCAGAGTATGCTTGGTTAAAAAGAAAGGTCTTCAAGCCGCTCTTAAAGTCAACCAGTGACTGTGGAGCTCTCAGGCAGTCAGGAAAAGAGTTCCAAATAAACATGCCTCTGAGGCTCTCAGCGCATGCATGTCTGCCGAATACGTGGGTCATGTCAACAGTACGTCACGGGCTCCGCCTGCAGTTCCACAAGTGGCCGCCGCCTTTCACAGGGGTGCTAAAATCAGATATAAACCCACAGCGTGCACACGTCTTGAGGGAGGAAATAACAGCAATGTTACAGAAAGGTGTGATCCGTGTTGTCCCGAAACGAGAAATAAACACTGGCCATTTCAGCAAGTATTTCCTTGTACCCAAACGAGACCGAACCCTGAGACCGATACTGGATCTCAGAGCTTTGAACAAGAGAATAACAACTTACAGGTTCAAAATGCTGATGCTGAGACAGGTGCTCCAGGCCGTGAGACCAGGAGACTACACATGCACGGTCGATCTGAAAGACGCCTATTTCCATGTGAGCATCTGGAAAAGACAGAAAATATCTACGCTTTGCATTTGAAGAGAAAGCCTACGAATACAAAGCTTTACCTTTCGGATTAAAAACCGTTCCACGTTCTTTCACAAAGTGCCTGGATGCAGCTCTGACTCCCCTCAGTGGTCAGGGGGTCCGAATTTTGAATTATTTGGACGACATTCTGATTCTCGCCAGCAACATAGCACAAGCCCAGCTGCACACGCACCTGGATGCTCTGGGCTTTGTTTTAAATCTGCAGAAAAGCGATCTGACTCCATCTCAGATTACCGTATTTCTGGGCCTACAGATCAACACCATTTTATACGGAGCACGGCTTGCAGAGGAACGGGTTTCTTCGATACGACTCTGCTTGGCACATTTTCAACTGGGCCAGGGAGTGTCCCTCAGACTTTGCCAACGTCTTCTGGGCCTACTCGCAGCCGCCATTCCATGTGTGCCCCAGGCGTTGCTGAAGATGCGTGCTCTGCAAATTTGGCTAAACAAACAACACATCCTGTCCCCCTTAGGCGGGCAAGAAGGATTTTGATCAGCCAATAATGTCTGTCAGCCCTGGAATCCTGGAGGGATCCCTCAGTGTTCACTGCAGGGGTACCACTGGGGCGAGTCCTGTCTCGTGTGGTGATCATGACAGACGATTTGCTGGGGGGATGGGGAGCAGTTTGCAAGAATCAGAATGCCCAAGGGCTCTTGGGAAAATAGGATGCAAAGCTCCACATCAACTTACTGGAACTAAAGGCTATTTATCTGTCAATAAAGCTCTTTTACAAAAAGGGGCTGATCACAAAACAGCACGTCGTCATAAAATCGGACAACAGGACAGCTGTGTCCTACATCAACAGGGAGGGGGTGACGAGGTCCTGAGCCCTCCTCGGCCTGACTCACAGGCTGCTCACGTGATATGGCCCCAGAATTTATTCACTGAGAGCGACACACCTCCCGGGAGAGCTAAATCACAGGCCAGACGCCCTATCAAGAGGACCACTACTGGCCTCAGAATGGAGACTGAACCCACGGATCGTGGACCAGGTCTGGTCACGATTCGGGCAGGCGTCCGTCGATCCGTTCGCGTGCAGAACCAGCTCGCACTGCACTCAGTACTTTTCACTGAAGGAAACAGACGCACCGATGGGGACGGATGCCCTGGCCCACGACTGGCCAGCAGGGGTGCTGTATTACGCATTTCCACCTGTCCCTTTAATCCAGGTGATGCTGGAACATGTACGGAGGGGAGCCCTCTCCCTGATATTAATAGCCCCCAGGTGGCCACAGAAACCGTGGTTCCCAGAAATAATTTCATTGTTGTCAGGGACACCATGGCAGCTGCCCCCCCACAGGGACCTGCTGACTCAAGCCCACGGGCAGCTTCTCCATCCACGTCCAGAACTGTGGCAACTCACAGCTTGGCCGCTGAAAGGAACAGGCTGATGGCCTCGGGCCTCCCCAGTAATGTTATTAACACAATACAGGAGGTGAGAGCTAGGTCAACTGAGACTCTCTACGCTCATAAATGGCGTGTCTTTGAGGCCTGGTGTCTAGAGAGGAATATTGTTTCATATTCCTGTGACTTGGTCCAGCTCCACACTTTTTTTACAGGACCTGCTGGAAAAAGGCCACTCATTCTCCACTATTAAGGTGTTTTTGCCAGCCATCTTGACGTGCCACGAAGGCGGGGGAGGGGGACACCCGGTGCCCATCCTCTCACGATACGTTTCATGAAGGGCGTACTGAGGAAAAGGCCCCCCAGCAGGACTCTGGTTCCAGATTGGGACCTTCAGTTAGTCCTGGATGCTCTGTGTGAGCCTCCATTTGAGCCTCTCAACAGCATTAAGATAGACTTGTTATCTTATAAAACTGCTTTGCTCCTGGCTCTCTGCTCAGCTAAACGTGTGGGTGACCTCCACGCTTTATCTGTACACCCAGTGTGCACAAGGTTTGCCCCTGATAGGTCAAAGGTCACTCTCCCTCCTAATCCCACATACGTGCCAAAGGTACCGACTCTAAATCCCAGAAGTCTGGACTTTGAGCTCTCTGAGTTTCCTCCCCACCCTGTTCTCACTGAGGAACAGAGGAGGTTGAGATCACTCTGCCCTGTCAGGGCCTTGAGTGTTTACATCCATAGAACTGTCAGTTGGAGGAAAACCAACCAACTGTTTGTTTGTTTTGCCAATCCTGCTGCGGGCAGAGCTCTTTCAAAGCAGCGTCTCTCACACTGGGTGACTGAGGCCATAAAAAGGGTTTACAGATGCAAAGGTCAACAGGTGCCCTCTGGGGTACACGCCCATTCCACTCGAGGCCTGGCAGCCTCATGGGCTCTGTTTAAGGGTGTCCCAGTGGCAGACATCTGTGCTGCTTCCAACTGGAGTTCCACAAACATGTTTGCAAAACACTACAGTTTGGATGTCACTGCTTGTGACGTCACTCAGGCTGTACTCTCTAACACACAGTAGAGATCAGCTAAGACGCCTAAAGTATAAAGGCAGATGTTGTCACAAGCATGCATTTCACTGAGCATTTCAAGGGCGGTGAATTAATTACATTCCCATAGTCATATGTTGCACTGAGTGGACTGACTGATAAGGGAACTGAAAGTTATGCACCATAACTCATGTTCCCTGAAGGAAGGGAACGAGGTGCAACATATGTTTGCCCTTTTCAATGCCAAAAGCTCGGTGAAGTGCTCTTGGAGGAAGTGAGATGGGCGCATGCGTCTTTATGCCAAGAGGGCGGGGTCTTGGTGGTGACGCTGACGCCCACCTGCCGTAAAGGCGTGATTGTATTACTTCAGGTAACCATGCGGGGGCGCAATTCCCATAGTCATATTGCACATCGTTCCCTTCCTTCAGGGAACATGAGTTATGGTGCATAACTTTCAGTTTTAGACTCACATCCACTTGTTATTTTGCCTTACACTGTATTTTTCTAATGGCAGGGTGCTTATAAGAAAATTGTCTTTGTCTTCACGTACCTGCAGTTTTAAATAGTGGGACTTTTAAACTAAACCTTTCACTGCCAGATGAGAGCAAGACTGGTGCACAATCTAAATGTGGGATGTAAAGTTGGAATGGGAGTTAATTGACATATGTCTAAGGTGTTACAATGACAGACTCCTGCAGCCATGAAGTGTTCCAAGGTCAACATCATGTTGTCATTGAGCTGGTAATGGTGAAAATTTTCACTATTCAATAATTGTTGTTTTACACAGCCATAATGTGCTTGGCATGCTCAAACCAACTGTTATGGTGCAACGATATGTAGGAACACCGTACCTCTACAAAATTATTCATTAAAGAAGAATCCATCCAGCTGACCTGACTTAACCTTGTTAGATACCGAGTCTACAACAATGATTTTCAGACTTCGTGCCCTGTTTTGAAGACAAAAGCATTTTCCAAACAAAACCCCTAAGCTCAACAAAACTAAATCGACACAAGTCAAGTTAAAATGTAATAGAAAACACCCATATTTATACATAAAAAAACCTCTGTAATTTTGTAATAAAGTTTTTTTTAAACCCTATGTTTAGATTTAGTCTGTTTCAGCTCACAAATAGAAGAACACTTCTACTAATGTGCAAGCTTGGGTTTCTTGGGGTTTAAAACACTGACACAAATAATGATGGACGGAGCAATTTTATTAACTTCCATCAAACAAAACCGAAGCAAACTTTTTTAGGTTTTTGGGTTTTGTCACATCATATTTTCAGATCCAGTGTCAGTACACAGGGACATGCAAAAGTCCAGCCTACTCACCCACCCAATTTGCTGTCAGGCATTGTCAATCATAGTACAGTAAAACATGACATTTTTTTGAGGCTCAAATACTTAAATAACAATGAAAGTTTTGGAAAAACATTTAGCTGATAAAACAGCAGCAAGTTAAGAAGTAATTGAATCCATCCTTGATGTACTCATTTATTTGTCAGGAAAATATACAGCAAACCCCCGAGTTAAGTACGAGTTCCGGACCTAAGGACTGTTCGCAGCTCGATTCTGCCATAGCTAGGGGGTGAAAATTACGTCTTGTTCTTAGGTCCTGATTTCGTTCGTATGTCGCGGAAATAACGCTAACGGAGCGCCGAGGCCAAATACGAGGCTATGGTCTTGAGCCGGAAAAGGGTAGCATGCCTTCTCCGGGTAGGGGAGGAGGTCCTGCCCCAAGTGGAGGAGTTTAAGTATCTCGGGATCTTGTTCACGAATGAGGGAAAACTGGAGCGTGAGATCGATAGGCGGATAGGTGCAGCGTCCGCAGTGAAGCGGGCGCTGTACCGGTCTGTCGTGGTGAAGAGAGAGCTGAGTCAAAAGGCAAAGCTCTCAATTTACCGATCGATCTACGTTCCCACCCTCATCTATGGTCATGAGCTTTGGGTTATGACCGAAAGAACAAGATCTCGGATACAAGCGGCTGAAATGAGTTTTCTCCGCAGGGTGGCTGGACTCTCCCTTAGAGATAGGGTGAGAAGCTCAGTCATCCGGGAGGGACTCGGAGTAGAGCCGCTGCTTCTCCACATCGAGAGGAGCCAGTTGAGGTGGCTCGGGCATCTGGTTAGGATGCCTCCTGGACGCCTCCCTGGTGAGGTGTTCCGGGCATGTCCCACCGGGAGGAGACCCAGAGGAAGACCCAGGACACGCTGGAGGGACTATGTTTCTCGGCTGGCCTGGGAACGCCTTGGGATTCCCCCGGAGGAGCTGCTCCAAGTGGCTGGGGAGAGGGAAGTCTGGGCCTCCCTACTTAGGCTGCTATCCCCGCGACCCGACCCCGGATAAGCGGAAGAAGATGGATGGATGGATGGATGGAGCGCCGCACACAAATTTATCGGCATGAGACTGAACAAGCTGACATACTGGGCCATAAACATGCACAGAACTTTATTTACAAACACTTATCTAACACATTACACCACACATTCATCCATAAACACACACAGTAACTGTACAGCAACGTTAAACATTGCTATTCAGCACAGCACATTCAATACTGTACTGTAAAATTATTACAGAATAAAATAATTAATTAAAACAGTACAGAATAAATAAAAATATAATTTCTTACTTTGAGATGGTCAAAGCCGACATCTTAGGTTGCCATGCGTTGATGTTGTCGGCCGAGCAGCGCGGCGAACCATGGCAGCTGCTGAGGCCTGTGTTAGCTTCTGCTAGCTGCCTGTTAGCCAAGCCATGAGCTGGTGTTCGCGCGGCAGTCCGGCGCGATGGATCGGTGATCGATCCTCGGCTGCTGCTCCAGGCTGAGACGTCCACAGAGCTCGTTTCCAGCTAGTAATTAATCCATATGAGGCAAAGCCGGCTGCCGAAAATGGCTGCCGCAGACGGTCCGGTGTTCTGCTTTAACTTGTGACCGTGTAAACTGGAGACCTTCTTGTAGCATTTCCTGTTATGACCGGAAGTTGAACAAATATTGCGCAATTATGACAAAAATGATCAGAAATGATCATTTTTATCATAATTATTATTTATAAAGCCTTTAAAACAACCACAGCTGCAACAAAGTGCTGTACACATGAAATTAAGAACATTTAAACACAAAAAAAAAAAAAAAAAAAATAATAATTTCATATTTTTATTAAATATGATACGTTCGTAGGTCCGGGTTGCCGTAGGTCGATGGAGTCGTAGGTAGGGGGTTAGCTGTAGTTCCAGCACCCTGCAACCCTTTATGGAAATCCTGGAAAGGAAAAAGTTAATGAATGGGTTGGTTCCAATATTGTACACGTAGAGTCAGGACTAAAAGAAATGGTCAGAGGCCAGCCGCTAGGGGGGCGCTTGTCCTTTGACCAACTTAAATCCAGCCATCTATTACCTTTACACGCTTCTTCCTTTTCAGGTCACTGGTGCCCATATCCAACTATCACTGTAAAAGAGGTCGGGGACCCTGGACAGGTCTCCAGTCCATCACAGGGACACATAGAGACAAATGAGGCAAACAACCATTCACTCTCTCTCACCTAGAGACAATAAGAGTTACCAATCAGTCTAATATGCATGTTTTTGGTCTGTGGGAGGAAACTGGAGTACCTGTAGAAAACTGTAAGTTATAAACCATAACTCATGTTCCCTGAAGGAAGGGAACGAGGTGCAGCATACTTGCTATGGGAATTGTGCCCCCGTGCGATTACCTGAAGAAATACACTCACGCCTTTACGGCTAAGGCGTCAACGCCGCGCTAGAGGCCCCGCCCTCTGGGTATTTAAGCGGCTGACGCCCATCCATCTTCCTCCAAAATTGCACTTCACCGAGCTTTCAGCATTGAAAAGGGCCAGATATGTTGCACCTCATTCCCTTCCTTCAGGGAACATGAGTTATGGTGCATAACTTTCAGTTCCCTTTCAGTCTGGTTCTCTCGGTGCAACATACTTGCTATGGGAACGTAATTCATTCACACCCTTGAAATGCTCAGTAAAATGCATGCTAGTGTGAACGTCTACCTCTGGCCAGCAGTTATCTCAAGGCTACTTTCTATTGTGTGTTAGAAAGAACGGCCTGAGTGACATCACACGCAATAACATCCAAACTGTAATGCTTTGCAAAAGTGTTTAATGAACTCCAGTTCGCAGCAGCGCAAATGTCTGCAACTGGTACACCCTTGAACAGTGACCACGAAGTTACCAAGCCCCTTGTCGAGTGAGCGTGCACTCCAGAGGGAACCTGTTGACCTTTGCTACTGTACACCCTTTTAATGGCCTCCGTCACCCAATGTGAGAGGCGTTGTTTTGATAGGGCCTTTCCGGTAGCAGGTGTTGCAAAGCACACAAACAGTTGATTTGTTTTCCTCCATTCGGCTGTTCTCTGCATGTAAATGTGTAAAGCTCTCACGGGGCAGAGAGCCTTCAGCCTCTCTTGTTCTTGAGTGAGGATAGGAGCAGGTAGGAAGGAGGAGAGATCAAAGTCTAGACTCCTATGATTCAAAGTCAAGACCTTCGGGGTGTATGCGGGATTAGGCCTTATGGTGACTTTTGACCCATCAGAGGTGAATCTGGTACACATTGGATGTACAGACAATGCATGGAGGTCACCCACGCGTTTCCCCGAGCAAAGTGCCAAGAGTAGAGCGGTTTTAGTGGCCAAGATGGTGTAGTGGCAAGGGAACTGGACTTGGGATCCGGAGGACCCTGTTTCGAACCCCAGTCACAGCATAGTTTTGTGGTGTGTTTGAGCAGCACATCTAATCACTACTGCTCCCCGGCGCGCTTTCTATAGCTGCCCGCTGCCACCTGGTGGTGATTGGGTTAAATGCAGAGTCAAATTTCGTCTTGTGTGGAAACATGCATAGATGACAAAAATATGACATTATTATTATTATTTATAAGATAACAAATCTATCTTAACCTCGTTCAGTGGCTTGAATGGGGGATCCCAGAGAGCCCCCAAAACTAGGCCAAGATCCCAACCAGGGGTCAGGATCCTGCTGGGTGGTTTAGTCCGAAGCACAACTTTCATAAATCTTATTATGATTGGATACGCGCCGGGTGTCCTGTGTCCCCAGCCTTCGTGACAGGCTGAAACAGCTGATAGAAAAACTTTAATCACTGAGTAAGAAGGACCTTTTTCCAATTAGTCTTGAAGGAAAGTCAGGAGCTGAGCCAAGTCGTATGCGTAAGAAATAATATTTCTTTCTGAGCACCGGGCTTAAAAAAATATGCCACTTCTGTGCGTATAGAGACTGTGTTGACATAGCATGAGCATTTTGTATGGTTTTTACCACATTTTCCAGCAGGCCTGATGCCATCAGATTGTTCTTTTCTGCCAACAAGCTGACATTTTTAACAGTTCCTGGCCTAAGCGGCGGGACTGCTTCTTCCGGTGACATAGTTTGGCCCTGAAGAAGAGCAGTTGGTGTATCCAGTTCTCCTCCAAGGGCCCTGGAGGCTGTGAACCCCTGGGGGTCAACCAAGTTGGGAAGAGGGCCTCCTTGCCGATGTACTACCAGGTTGCTCTGATCGAGGGTGATCGAGGGCAGATGCAACCTGTCATCCTTATTAGACAGAATTGGAGCAGAAAGTCTGTTTTCCCTCTCCAAGTTTGGGGTCATGGAACTGAGAAACTACGAGTTTTGTAAACGAGCAGATCTCCTGACTCCAATCCGTTTTCTGGAATGGTCCAGTTTACTGGTCCTTGGCCTTAACAGAGCGTCGGAACTAGACAAACCGACCAGGGTCTGTGTTTCACCCGTTGGGAGAATTTTGTTTGAGAGCAAAGCTGAACCAACAAAGTGAGGAAGGTCACGTGCTGCCTGATCACTGCTTGGACATTGCGTGTCATTCATTAATAATAAAGGGATAGCTGCAACATGAGAATGTGGAGATGATTATTTGAGCTTGGTAGACTTTAGATTATTTGGTGATATAGAGCCCAGTTCCCTTCGAAAAACAGGAAGAGGAATCTGATTCAACTCTGATTTGTTTACACACACAGTAGCTTGAACACAATTGCTGTTGTGAAGGTGTGAAGCTTGTGGCTACCTGTGGGCATCTGACATGGCCCCCCCGTCGTTAGATTCTGTCGGCGCGCCTCCCTGAGGTTCTGACATGTCACGTGTTTGCTTGGTTAGTGTATTGACCGCCCCGTCATTTACAATGGAACCAAGAATGGAACACGGGACCCCCTCACCTGTCTCCATGAGGGATGGGGGGCCTGCTTGCAGACATCACTGAGCCTGTCCTCTAGAGACGGGGCAGAGGCACCCCGCCGAGGTTCATTGATTAGGCTAACACCCCGTGGGCCATGAGGGAGGGGGGAAACGGCCCCCTCCCTTTATGATGGCTGGCAGGCCAGAGGGACCTGTTCTGCTGAAGTTACTTGTGTTTTGTTGCATTATTTTTGAGAGTCAATACTGTAATACAGAGAGGGGCTGTTTTATGAGCTTTATTTGTGCTTATGTGCAACAACGTACATGATTTTATGTCACTCACAACAGGGAGAACATGATTTGTGCATGCAACAGATTTACCAGCTTTTTTACCGTGTTACAAATAAAGTCTGGACATGAAAGGATCATTCCAAGTACCACGTGGACGGGTGATCGTGTAATGTGGAAACGTGGACCTGGTTCATCAGGCACGTTTCTGTCTGGTGTCCCGGTTCACCGAGGAGGCCCTGTGTCTGGCCGCCTGGCGGGGAACAAACCTGTTTTTGCTCCATGCGTGCTTGGTGGGAGGTTAGCTTGGCGGGGATCTCTGCCGAGGCTCCTCCTCGTACGCTGGCCACTTCTGCGGTGGGGCACGCATTGCCGAGCGGTGCCGAGGCTGCGCAGGTCTGCCTCAAGCAGACTCCCTAGGGGGGGCGAAGCTTCTCCGGGGAATGCCCACCCGGAGAGCTTCAGCCTATCTGCGCCTTTGGTCCAGCTTGGTCTGAAATCGCTCCAAAGCTTTACCAAATAATCCCGTCGGCTCTATCGAGTGATAGAGAAAAGGCACATTTTGTCCCTCAGGGAGATCCGTTAAAGTCATCCACAGTTAGCGAATCGTGATTACCACTTCCGCCATGCCTCTGCCTTGAGCAACAGCGGCTGTCCCCATCATGCGGAGCACGAAGTCTGTTGCCCTGCGGGCTTCATCCAGCAAGTTGGCAGCAGCCTGCTTGTCCGTAGTTACCTGGAGCTGTTGCAGTTTTTCAGCCAGGTAAGCCTGCATCAACGCGGACGTGTTCATGGCGCACAAGTCCCTGAGCTCTGTAGCACTTCTCGAGTAGAGACGCTGAAGCTCGACAAGCTTTGCTGGGGAGAGTTGGTTTTGTCCCAGATGACTTTGGAGCCAGGTGAGACGCCAGTGTGTCCTCAATTTGAGGCACGTTGGCTATTCCTACCTCATCTATCCCGTCCACATTGAGGAACTGTGAGATGGGAAGGAGCATGGTGGCTCTTGGTTGAGACCAGGTGCGAGTTAGTTCTGTGAGGAAGTCCGGGAACACGGGCATCCTTTGCCTCGTGGCGGCTTGCTGCTTCGAATAAAAATAGTTTCCTGCCAGCCTCGTGACCTGTTGGCGAGGCGGAGGCTTGGGCCATGGGATGTGTAACGTGTCCGTTGCTCTGTGACACAGGTCGAACAGAGCAGGGAGGGAGAAGTCAGTTTCTGGGAGCACAGGTACCGGGGTCTGGGAGAGGTCTTCTCCCCAATCCTCGATTTCGATGTCTGCGTCCTTCGCTGAAAATTCGCCCGAGGCTGAAATCAAGATCTCGTCCTCGTTCATCATGCCTCGAGTTTCGAACTCGACTGTTAAGTCCACCATAGGAGCCAGCACGTCAGGGCTGTCTTCCCATTTGACTCGTGTGCTGTCGTGCAAAGCCATGTTCTCGAGCTCCGACGTGGGAGTGAGAGGCTCGGTGGTGTCCGTATCCGCTGGCACTGCTGAAGCGCCCATGGCCTTGGCGACGAGGTCAACCCGGTGCCGCAGCACCGCATCCAGCATCAGGTTGCAGTGTGGGCAAAAGTCGGGCGCATTCAGCGCTGTTTTTACGTGTAACATTCCCAGGCAGACGGGACAGGCCTCATGGGTGTCCGTCGCCGCAAGGGAGAAACTGCATCCGTTAGGACAGGCGCGAAGTTGGGCTTGCCGTCCCTCTGGTTTTTCTTGGAAGTCTTGTCCTTCGCTTTCCTTTCTCCAGAGGCATGTCCGAGATAAGGTGAGCGAGTCCTTCCAGAATCCTTTTTCTTTTTCCTTGAAATGTCTCCTCCGTTGCGTCGCTTTCGCTGGCTAGCCCGCTAGGAGTTAGCAAGGGTAGCGGTTGTGGCGTAGTTAGCACCGTCGAGCGAAGCAATCTGTGGAGAGAGGAGAAGAAAATACTTCAGGGTTAAGAGAAAATGTGCCTGACTAGCTTTCGCTATTCCAGTAGTACGCAGGAATAATTCGCTGTGCGCTCTATGCAGGGAGCAAGCTCACCTCAAGTTGAGCGATGAAGCAACAGAGAAGTCCCGCGAAGAGGTAGTTCAGGTTTAGCGAGGTGAAGGGCAAAAAAGAGGAAGATGGATGGGCGTCAGCCGCTTAAATACCCAGAGGGCGGGGCCTCTGGCGCGGCATTGACGCCCTAGCCATTAAGGCGTGAGGGTATTCCTTCAGGTAATTGCGCGGGGGCGCAATTCCCATAGCAAGTATGTTGCACCGAGAGAACCAGACTGAAAGGGAACCCACACAGCAAAGAGAGAACATGCAAACTCCACCCAGAAAGGTCCCGGGCCAGGATTTGAACCAGCAACATTTTTGTTGAGAGGCCGCACTCTATTAACTGTGTCACCGTGCTGCCCTGAGACCAACTTAGTTATCATATTCTGTAACTCAGTGGTTTGAACAAGTGATAAGACCACTACGAACCAGAATAATAAAAACAATGGTGTGTATCTCATACCTGAATGACTGAGAAGAAGAATTATTGAGATTAATTTTTTAATTGACACACGCACACACACACACTCACGCACGCACGCACGCACGCACGCACGCACACACACACACACACACACACACACACACACACAGTGTTTTTTCTTGTTCTCCCCACCATCACAGACATTTACACCTCCAGATGCAGGAAAAGAGCCACCTGCATCATGAAAGACCTCACTCACCCAGCACACTCACTCTTTGCCCCACTCCCCTCAGGACGGAGGTTGAGGAGCATCAAATGTAGAACCACTAGACTGAGGAACAGCTTCTACCCTGAGGCTGTTAGACTCATGAATGAATAAATAAAAATAAAAATAAACACTGCAAAATATCACATCATGCTGATGCTGATCTGTTTTCTTGTTGCTGTGTTCATCTGTGACCATCTGCTCATACAGACTCATGTTCGTGCTGCTGTTTATAATGATGTTTTTCCACTATATTAGGGCTTAGTGTATTACTAGTTGATGTTTTTCTTAGTTAATTCTAGATGTTATTACTGTTTTTCTCTTGCATTTGTTGTTGGATGTAACTGGGACCCCGTGTACATAATGTAGCGTCCGCGGGAACTCAATAACCACACCGTTTCGCTTCGTGCACCAAACTTTACTGAGCCCAAAACCCCCCACACACACACATTTACACCATGCCGTAAAGCATCTCTTAAAGGCACAGTAACATGTCGTAACAAACAGAGCACACCATTACAGACCCAACAAACACATTAAACACTGTGATTTCTGAACACAACATTTTCCCCCCTTCACCCCCCTTGAAAACATAACACTTTGCAAAGAATAACAGATTAAACTGGGCTCAATAAAACACAGATTAATAGATCTTTAGTAACACCATCACCCTGTCACATAGTCCCCAAGCCAGACAGGCGGGGCCCTCAGTCTCTGGGGCCGTGCTGGCTGCTGAGTGGAGTCGGGCAAAGCTGGTGGAGTATCCCCCACCCGAAAAGTCATTGGCCTAGGCTGCCAACCCATTTCCGTTGCTGGGGTCAGCGGTGAAACAGATGCTGGTGGAGCAGATGCTGGTGGGGTGATGACCCTGTGCAGACGATTTGCGTGCCAACGACTCCCATTTTCCAGTCTGTATGTGGCCGGCCCCAATTGCTTAACCACCCGCAGTGGCTCTGACCAGAATGATTTCAGTTTATTTCTCCGATGAAGCCGTTTGATCCTGACCCAATCCCCTGCAGCCAGTGAGGGGGTCTGCACTCGGTGCGTGGCATCAAACCAATCCCCTGCAGCCAGTGAGGGGGTCTGCACTCGGTGCGTGGCATCAAACCTCTCTTTCATCCGGGCCTGCGAACCCTTCACCTGAGCTCTGGCTTTCTGGAGCTCTGGGCTCCCGCGTGCAGGAGCTGGCTCAGCTCTCAGACAGTCCAGGGGTTGCTTCAGTTCGCGCCCGATCATCAGCATCGCCGGTGAAACTCCTGTAGTGGGATGCTTGGATGCCCGGATGGTCAAGAGGGTTTGGTTGAGAGCGTCGCTGTATGTTCTCCCCTCCTCCAGACAGGCTCTGAGTCCATTTTTGAGAGTTTCATTGAGTCGTTCCACACCACCATTGCTCTCTGGGTGATAAACTGCTGTCCTGATGTGCCTGATGGAGCGTAGTGTGAGGAACTCTGTGAACTCTGCTGAGGTGAACTGGGCCCCATTATCCGTCGTAACAACACTGGGAAGGCCCCAGCGTCCAAACAGGTTGTCCAGGCGGTCTATGATGGTGTGTGCAGTGATGGAGCTCAGTTGACAAACCTCAGGCCACTTCGAGTGAAGATCATGAACAACCAGCAGGTAGCGAGCGTGAGCAGGTGCCCCCTGAAGTTCCCCACAGATGCCGACCTGAATATGTTCCCAAGGTGAAAGTGGCCAAGGGGTCGGGGTGAGAGGGGCTGTGGCAGGCTCACTCACAGCAAAGCCCAGGGCGAGGAACAAGTCTAGGCCCATAATGTTAGCTCCCTTCCGGGTGATGCAGAACTTGGCGTCAGGCGTAAATTGCTGATCATACTGGACAGGGAGGCGGACCACGCCCAGAGTGTCGATGGGAGAGTGACCGTAGCCCAACAGGGTTGTAGTGGCTGCTTCCAGGGGTGTACGGCTGAAGAAACGATCATACGTGCTTTTATTTAAAATTGACACTTTGGCCCCTGTGTCCACGAGGAGCGAGACGTGAGCTGCGCCCACGCGACATGTGCAGAGCTTGAACGATGGCTGCAGAGTCTGTACAGTGTTAATGGGAACCACAGTAGTATCCTGGCGAGCAGGAGAGGAGCGGCAGCAGCGTGCAAAATGATTCAGTTTATCGCATTTATGACAAAGTTTCCCATGTGCAGGACATGACTGGTCTCTAGTTGCATGGTTAGAGGAGCCACAGTTACCACAGCTCCTGGCCCCCCTCCTACTGGGCCCCCTGTCCACTCTCTGCACATCCCAGCTGCCACTCGGCCAGTCAGCCCCCTCCACAGCCTCTGTGTGATAAACGGCCGATGTTGATGACGTCACTGGTTCGTGCGCCGCGCGGGAGAATTTTCGCGCCTCTGTTAGTGCTGTTTCAAGCTGCTTTCCAATAACCAGAGCGCCCGCCAGCGTCATGGAGTCTGGTTCAAGCAAAAGTCTCTCCCTCAGTTGGTCACACGACGTCTTTTCTATCAGCTGATCAACTATGAGTCCATCTTCTAACGCCCCAAACTCACAGAGTCTAGCCAGCTCTCGTAGTGCTGAGACGTAGTTGGCTACAGACTCACCCGGTCGCTGCGTCCTCTGACGAAACTCGAAGCGGTTCATCCGCCGGCTCCGCCCGGAGCTGAAATGAGTCCTCAGTGCAGCTGTGGCCGTGGCGTATTTATTGTCCGCTAACGTGAGCGTGGCGAGGATTCTCTGACCCTCCTGGCCCAGACAATGGCGGAGGAGCGCGCACTTCCTCGCTTCCGCCAGTTCAGTGTGTCCCAAAGCCAGCAAGTAGTCCTCGAACGCTGTCAGCCATCTGTCCCACGGGACAGCTGGGTCGCCGGGGACAGGCAGGAAAGGTGGCGGTGGTGGTAACGCGAGTCCGGACATCCTCGTCTGCCAAAATGTAGTGTCCGCGGGAACTCAATAACCACACCGTGTCGCTTCGTGCACCAAACTTTACTGAGCCCAAAACCCCCCACACACACACATTTACCCCATGCCGTAAAGCATCTCTTAAAGGCACAGTAACATGTCGTAACAAACAGAGCACACCATTACAGACCCAACAAACACATTAAACATTGTGATTTCTGAACACAACACATAATCTCGTTTTCATCACATGTACCACATGCGGTGCAAATGACAATAAAGACTCTCTGACTCTGACTCTGACTATGAGCTTTTACAGGTGACATTCTTCAGGTCTTTCAGGTTCCACCGTCAGGAATGTAGAACCCAAGTGCAGGAGGATGACAGTTGGTGTAGGAAAAATCTAAAGTCTTAACAGTATTTTACAAAAAAACAAAACAAAAGCTAAGGCTGGCTGGCATCAAATCTACTAAGGGAATGGAGCACGGAAGGCAGAACAGACACCATTGAAGGACAATCCTGAGACAAAGACAAGACTGAGGGGAACTGAATATTTATACACACAACACTGATTACACATGACATCCACCTGTGGTGATTAAGACTAAACATAGGTGAGACAGGGGCAGGAACACAGAAAGCTGAATGAAACACAAGCAAACAGAACACAGAAAGCTGGATTAAACATAAGAGCCAGAAACACAACAGAAAGCAGAATTAAACACACGCAGACAGAACACAGAAAACTGAATTAAACAGAAGAGGCAGAAACACAACAAAAGGCTGAATTAAACACAAGCAGACAGAACACAGAAAACTGAATTAAACAGAAGAGGCAGAAACACAACAAAAGGCTGAATTAAACACAAGCAGACAGAACACAGAAACACCAGACAACTAGGAGACAGACTATGACAAGGTCTTGATTTGACCTTCAGGCCTACATTTCTCTCCTTGCAGTATCCCTCAGGTACATTGTTTCATATCTGCTAACTCAGCTTTATTAGTAACTGTGTGACGCATGCACGCACGTACCAATTTTGTCATTATATGGGAACACACAATGATGACAGCACATAGCACGTTACTTTTTACACACACATATACACCTTCAGGGTTCAACATTGGTAATCGATTTTGAGTGGTAGGGTGAAGGGTGGGAGAGAAAAGGATGCCTGTTCTGTTCTCTCCTTTGGGTCTTAATTACCTGGTGTTTGTGTGTGTGTGGTGTTACCCTTTGGAGGTGGTCTTGGTGCCTTTGTGTACATTAGATGCTGATGCAGAGTGGAGACAGCTGGTCCGACTGGAGCTTAGGTCTTTAAGGTTTTTCTGGTAAGTACAGAAACACACATTCACTCTTGGCACAATGAGCAATGAGCCTTTTATTTTGAAAAGCAAACAGAGGAGGATAAAATAATTTAAGAAAAAAAAACTGTAGTTGTGACAGGCTCTGTAGGGTTTAAGGATAGAGGGATGATAGAGAAAGAAAAGAAAACAGAAGAAGAAAGGAGGAGACGCCCAGAGAACTGTATATTTGTTCAAGCAAGAGTTTTCGAGTGGTTCCAAAACAAAGTCGAGGATCAGAAGGGAGGCCACTGCCACCCCACCTGCTGTTCTTCCTTGCTTTTCCCACCCCCTTCATCTTTCTCCTGTCAGCATGTGTGTCCTTTGCACACCCAGGGGTCCTACAGGAACTGTGGGCCTTTGTGTGGACGGTCCAGACTGCACTCAAGAACATCCTGGTGGATAATTTCAACCAAAACACTTACCCAACCTGTAAAAAGTACAATCAGTCATCTGTTCAACATTGAAAATAGTGTTTAAAATTGGGTATTCCCAGAATTAAATCACAGATTATCATTCAGTCAGCATGCAGATCTTATTCTCAGCTGATTTGGTGCTGATAACTATTGCATAGTGTTTTTTCAAAAAATTACTTAAAACATTTGAAAATAATCTTTCCTGCTAAAAAACCCAGACTGAGTTACTGTATGGTCCAAAGGTTAGCTAATAGCTCCACTAACAATACTGGGAACATGTCAAAAATTAAAAGATTAGTTAAATTCCAGGAACTCCCATTCACACTGTGAAGTTGCTGAGTTCTACACAAGAACTCCTTTGGTCCCAAGTCTCCACTTTGGAAATCACTGCCCTAATGATTTATCTCCCCCCAAGGCCAAATTCTGCAAGCTGTGAGTCTGGATGCAGTTTTCCACATGTCAAAATTTGACTGAGTTCAAAACCTACGTCCTAGCAGTCATCTGGGCCCGAAGAGTCAGTCAGGTGGTGGAGGTGAGCCACTGCAGCAGCCATCAGAAAACATGAAATCCCTCTGGCATACCTCTCAACTTAATTTGATTAAATATGTGATTTGTTTCTGTTTGTGCGCTGCAGTGTTTGGGAGAGGGTAGGGCAGAGCGGAGGACAGAAAAAAAAAACAAGAGGACGAGAGATAAATGAATAAGTGAGAGCAGAGCAAAGTATGTGTGAGAGAAACAGAAGGCATCGGAGGAGCGATTAGTGCAGAGGTATCCATCATTGGAGCTGTGCTGCTCTGGTCAATTGCCACGAACACTGAGGAATTCTTCATCTGCTCCCACAGAGAGCAACACACACACACACACACACACTTACCGGTAAACGCCAAACTCTGTAATACAAAGGCTGTCTTTTTCCAAGTTAACTTTTCAACCTGCTACATTCAGCACTTATTTTGATTTGTCCTAAACATTTTTTGCTGTTCTACAAATATTTTCAACCTGTAACTCACTGCGTTCATTCTGTCTCCATATATTTTGCATCAGTTTGTGTTTTTATATGTCTGTGGAAGGAAAGCATTGCAGTGAAGGCATCCACACATTTGTATCTGTTCGGGTTTATGTTATAAAAAAATTTTTATAAGTATGTTCATTTTACAAGAATGAAATACAACAAATTACATATATAAAATGAAAAGAAAAAATATATAAAATGAAAGGTAGCAGATGAAGAAAATATCTTGTTAAATCTGCTCCTTATTTATCTAATACAAACTAATTGTTCTATAATAACAAAATAAGTAAACAACTCATTTAACCATAAATTACCAGTTTATATATATATTACTCAAATACATTCATTTATATTTGTTCAACAAATCAACTTTGACAAGTTTCTTAAAGACAGGAATTGATTTGGCTTCCTTAAATACTGACATTATGTTATTCCACAATCCTACACCCTGTATTACAGTAGTTCTTCCCTTCAAACTAGTTCTAAATGGCAGTTTGACAAAAACATATTTTCCCTTGAGATTGTAGCAGCCAGATCTTTTCACAAAATACATCTGGATATTTGACGGTAGTATACTATTATGAGCTCTATACATAATCTTAAGCCTCCCTGGTAAGGTCTATTCAGGGGTTCTGGAGAGGAGGGTCCGTCGGATAGTCGAACCTCGGATTCAGGAGGAGCAGTGTGGTTTTCGTCCTGGTCGTGGAACACTGGACCAGCTCTACACCCTCAGCAGGGTCCTGGAGGGTGCGTGGGAGTTTGCCCAACCAGTTTACATGTGCTTTGTGGACTTGGAGAAGGCATTCGACCGCGTCCCTCGGGGGGTTCTGTGGGGGGTACTCCGGGAGTATGGGGTACCAGGCCCATTGATAAGGGCTGTTAGGTCCCTGTACGACCGGTGTCAGAGCTTGGTCCGCATTGCCGGCAGTAAGTCAGGCTCGTTTCCGGTGAGAGTTGGACTCCGCCAAGGTTGCCCTTTGTCACCGATTCTGTTCATAACTTTTATGGACAGAATTTCTAGGCGCAGCCAAGGTGTTGAGAGGATCCGTTTTGGTGACCTTAGAATCGCTTCTCTGTTTTTTGCAGATGATGTGGTCCTACTGGCTTCATCAGTTCGTGATTTACAACTTTCACTGGAGCGGTTTGCAGCCGAGTGTGATGCGGCCGGGATGAGGATCAGTTCCTCCAAATCCGAGGCCATGGTCTTGAGCCGGAAAAGGGTAGCATGCCCTCTCCGGGTCGGGGAGGAGGTCCTGCCCCAAGTGGAGGAGTTTAAGTATCTCGGGATCTTGTTCACGAATGAGGGAAAACTGGAGCGTGAGATCGATAGGCGGATAGGTGCAGCGTCCGCAGTGAAGCGGGCGCTGTACCGGTCTGTCGTGGTGAAGAGAGAGCTGAGTCAAAAGGCAAAGCTCTCAATTTACCGATCGATCTACGTTCCCACCCTCATCTATGGTCATGAGCTTTGGGTTATGACCGAAAGAACAAGATCTCGGATACAAGCGGCTGAAATGAGTTTTCTCCGCAGGGTGGCTGGACTCTCCCTTAGAGATAGGGTGAGAAGCTCAGTCATCCGGGAGGGACTCGGAGTAGAGCCGCTGCTTCTCCACATCGAGAGGAGCCAGTTGAGGTGGCTCGGGCATCTGGTTAGGATGCCTCCTGGACGCCTCCCTGGTGAGGTGTTCCGGGCACGTCCCACCGGGAGGAGACCCAGAGGAAGACCCAGGACGCGCTGGAGGGACTATGTTTCTCGGCTGGCCTGGGAACGCCTTGGGATTCCC
>JBBPBX010007998.1:12201-34430 GCA_038048925.1 Garcialebias charrua
AAAAAGATGTTACCTGATCGCGCAGACATAATTTAAAAATACATAAATAGCGAACGCGTTTGCTCCGGCCTCTCGGCTAAGGTTTATTAGCAGCTATCTCGGCTAAAAATACCGGTCGCGCCTGACATATATCATTTTAAGACAGTAAATCATCCAAAACTCTCATTAATAAACCCTCCCTGAATAAAAAGAAATTACAGATGTTACCTGATCGCGCAGACACAGCCATAGAGAAGGATGCAGGAACACTCTTTCTTTGTTTTGGGTCCGTGTTGAAAACACTGTTGTTTTAGCCAAAGATTTAGCTTGGTCCGGTTGTTGGTGCAGCCGCGAACAGCACAGCAGGTACCTGAACCCCGGTAGGACATTTCAGTAAACGTTCCGTTTAAACAAAAGCTGTGTTTGCTCCGATAAAATGAACGAAAATAACTTTCAAAAACACCCGCGATCCATACTCCGCCTATGGAATACAGGCACTTCCGGTGTTGGACAGGAAGTACAATGCACATTCGCTTCTCGGTCGATTTTAGAGATACTGTGCCAAAAAAAAAGTGTGGGTGTCATTGACAGTCTTTTACAACTGTCACTATGTTAGCTCCAGCAAAAACAAACTAAACTTTGTTTTAGCAAAGGAAACAAAATGCTGGCGAAAGTGAGGAAGAGCCACAAACAGGCACAGAGGCCCGCAAAATACAGCATGTAAAATACAAAATCAAATCAAATAAAAAAGCATGATACTCCACTGACCAAGACAATCGCTGAGGGGTTATGTGGGTAAAGACAAACAAGGAAATAAGGAACAGCTGAGTTAATTGAAAGACGGCTCAGGTGAGAGTGGGCGTGGCCAGACTGAGAAACAGATTTATATGGAGGAAGGTTGGACTGAGGCTCACAGAATCTCAAAGCTGTTTTACCTACAAGGTGATAAACCTTCTAAGAAGAACAAAAACGACCAAAAAAAATGTACCAAAATAAACAGATACTGACAACAAGAGGCACTCCAAATACTCTTCATCTCATGAGGTCTTTAGGAGTCAGTTGAACTAAAGCCTGTTTGTCTGTTGGCAAAATATCAGTCAATCCAAATCAAGATGGCTCCCACAACTAGTTGACATTAGTCAACACACAAATGACTACCACTCCACTAATTTCACAGCTGCTGAAGTCAAATCTGATGTGGTTGTAGCTGAGGCTGTGACAACATCCGAACCCGCTGGCTGAGAGTCATCCTCAACACATATTCTGAGAAATTGTGCAAAATGTTATTTTCCAATCTTGACTCATGAGATCTTAGTCTAAAACTCTGGCATGAACTACGGCGGGTGATATATATTCCAGTTTCTCAGTAAAAATAAGTGCACCTCTGCCTGTATGTGAGTTGTTGTCCAAAGGACAAAGCTGTGCCGGGCAGCTGAACTCTTAACTTGGCTCAATGTGCCGCAGCTTCAAACTGCACAAAGATTTGAAAAGATCTGAAATCCAAAATGGCTCACAGCTTTGAAAGACTGATGCTTAATGGGACGGCACTTTCCCATAACTCTGCAGAGCGCCAGGTCTTTCATCCTTAAAGGGAAACCACATATAATTCTCATTTTACTCCCCGGATCTGGGACATTTCAGTCTAGCTGCGTTAACATCAAAGAACATCTCTCAAATCAAAAATTAAAAAAAGAGAGGGACTGGCAAGACTCGCAGCTCTGAAGTCATCTTGAGACGGAGCCCAGATGAACAGATCGTGGTCTGATGCCATTTGCCAAAGGCAAATTTCCAGTAACTTGGACTTATCTATTGGCCTGAAACTCTATAAACAACACTGACATAACTCAGTAATTAGCAAAGAGGCTGTAAACTGACTTTACAGCTCACCCATTTCACTTATTGTGAATGAAATTTATTTATTTAGATATTTTTGGCCCACACATTCATAACTACTGTGACAAAACTCTGAATAGCAGCAGTTAAAACCCCTGGACCTCCTTTGTTTGCCAGGATGTGGGTGAAGGACGTCAGTTTTGGTGTCTGGCAGCGCTGACAGCTGGTCCTCATCGATCCGGCTCGATGTGGCAGATCTTGCAAATGTTTAGTCAAATTAGATCCTGGGAAGTTCAGAAGAATTATGCCTCACTGTTTGCATCGTATTCCTCAAAAGGACTGTTGTGGCAAATCTACCATACAAGAACTGCACTTTTGTACATTTGTGCAAGACAGATTTTGTCTGTAAGGAAGTGCTAGCAGCATTGAAACACTTTAAGTGTAAGAAAAACAGTCAAGACGTTTTAAATAATGACCAAAAGTATGAGCAAACAGTCTTACTGGCGCCACACAATCCTTATTTCTTCCACCGAAGGATTTCTGTAGCCCTACCTGTCAAACAAAGGAGAAATCTAAATTAAAGGTCCTTGACCTTGTTGTGAGTAGAGGAAAAGAGGCCGGTGCTCATGTATTTAATTACCATTATTACCAGTCTGTACAATTGTTTTTGTAAGTTTTCATACCTAAATATCAAAGAAAAACATTGTACATCAAAGCATGCGCTTCCCTTGGGACTAGTATGCCATGACTTTTGGTTATAGCGCAACATGGATAAAATTCACATAGCATAGGACTTTGGTGACTCACGTAAGAAAAGCGATATTTCTGGAGCTCTGCAGATCAGACATTCACAGAAGAAATGTCATTCAAAGTTTAAATGGGTCACAAGAAGCTAGGCTTTACTCACCTGAATGGGTGTTTAGATATCTTTAATGGTTTTTACACAATCCCAATTTATGTTTGATGAGTTTTACAGATTTTTTTTTTCTTCACAAAACGGCAGCTGATGTCAGTCGAGCTGTTAAACACTTTGAAATTTAGCAAACCAGCCCTTCTTTCACCCATTTTTTTGTAGATATTCAAATTACACATCAATACATCAGCATATTTGCCTCCTTTCACTTAGACTTTTACAGTTTTTCTCTCTCATCGCAACAGAACGCAGAGAGCGCACTGCCAAGCTTCCACAGTCGTCACAGTTTACTTTAAAAAGAAATCACTTAAAAACTGGAAGGGTCTCTTCAACTTGTCATAAATCAAACAAAAACACTGCAGAACCATAAATAAAATCACAATCATAGTCTTAAAATGTGACTTGTGAATTTTTCGCACGGTGACTGTTCGTTTGAAGCTTACTTTTTAGTCTGTTTCTGTCTGTCTTCCTTTGGAGTGTTGTAAGGGAAAGACAGCCACCAGCGTGTGGTTACCTTGGCTTTCCTTTCAGGCCATCCTGAAGCTTTAATGTCAAAACTAATATTTTTGTTGTTTATTTTGACTCGTTCCAGGACGGGAACGGCTACATCGATGAGCAAGAGCTGGAGGCTCTGCTAAAAGATCTTTACCAGACCAACAAGAAGGTGAGAGCTGGATAGGACGTCTGACATCCCTCTAAATGTTTTTCTGTGTATCTCACTGTGTCTGTGCAGCACTCGGCAATCAGTGCAGGTTCGAACATTAGTTTAGACTTCTGGGCTTTAATGCAATTTCTCTGCCATCATTTCTGCTCCTAATGTACTTAAAGCTATTTTAAACACGGCGCTCCATCGCTGCAGCATGTGCCTGTGTTTCCGAACGCGCTGAGTGTGTTTTGTGCATTTGACTGCCGTGATTCTCAGTTCTGCAGAAGCTCAAAAGCTTTACTGATACGAGCAGCAAATCCAAGCTCATTAGCTGTTTATCATCTCGGTCCAGGATGTACTTAAAGGAGCCGAACACAAGTCAGGCTTCGGCGCCATTCAGAAAACAGCACGAGGAAGGAGAACAACGTCGTGAATATGAGCCACATTTGTTTATGATGGTCCTTGTATAGACTAAATGCAGCAGTTCAGGTGACCAAAAAAAAGAAAAGGAACTATTAAAATGTATGCATGATTTGTTAGGAAACCATAATCGTATACAACCAGGTTTTCAATAGCTTAAAAAGGGTGCGCACTGCAAAATATGAAATCAAAGATAAAAATGTTGTCCTGAACTGTGTCAGATGGTGTCGCTTGAACCTAATTATTCCAGTACGGTAGTTTTCCAGGTATATTCACAGGCACTCAGCGCAAAGCGCCCTGCTGAATCCGACGAATTTGAGAATTGAGTCCTGTGGTTGACCTATTGTACATTAGGCTGGTTGTAGTCTGCGTTGGTAACAAACATGGTGGAATTGGACAAGCGCAGAACCTCGGAGAAGACGTTTACACGGAGATAGAGTGAATCTGCAGCTGAACTCGAAAGAAAACAGAACGAGTGAGACAGCTGTTCAGAAAAAACATCAGGGATTAAACGATGGCGCACCATAAAGACAGAGCTGCACATTCAAACTCGCAAAACATCTTCTAGACCAGGGGTCTGCAACCTGCGGCTCTGGAGCCACATGCGGCTCTTTGGTCCCTCTGCAGCGGCTCTTTCAAGCTCTGACCAAAACTGACATAAAACTGAATTTTATTAGTTGTTGTAACAACTAAAAGGGCTCATTTTAGCAGTTTTCCTGTAATTTATTTAGCTTGATATATGATTACTAGAAACATTACATGGGGTAAAACATACTCACTTTCACTTTTTGCTTAATTTCTTCAAAGTAGGCTGCATAATTTTTCTACAATTAAAAAAATCACATAAGAAAGCATAGGTTATTGTTTTAGTTTTTAGAAACTGGGCAAAAACTATATTTTTTCCTTCTTTACATGAATTTTGACTTTTATTTTGTCTTAGAATGTAAAAATATCAATAAATGTTAAAAGTCATTCTATATTTTTAGTTTTACAAAGTATAAAATCACCCAGAAAAGCGTCCTCCAACAAACTTAAAAGTGGTCCATGGGCCACCAGTTTAGAATCCCAGTTGTAGCAGGTATTGTGGCTCCGGACACATTTAATTTAGTGAACAAAAGGGCATCATAAAGGTTGCAGACCCCTGTTCTAGCCCAATAAGTTTACAGTTTCAGCCTAACTTACAGTTGTATCTGCACACTCAATAAATCTGAGCATAAATGGAAATCGATACATCCAAACTGTTGAGCTCTTCCATGGACGTTACTGTTACTGACCTATTTCCAGTAGTTTCTCAAGAATATCCTTCTTCAAAATAATATCCTTAGTGTTTGCGTCACGCCTCTGGTAGCTCAGTGGTCAGTGACACGGTATTGTAATACTGAGGTTGTGGATTTGAGCCCAGGTTGCATCAGGGAGGGCACCCAACGTACAACAATCACCAAATCTGTCATGCGAGTTGGCTCACTGTGTCGAGCCCTGAAGAAGGGAGCAGCCGAAACAAAGTGTTTGTTTGTGTTAGGTTGAATCTTTGTTGATTTTGTTAGGTTTATCCAACAAAGTTCAGTCAGCTCATCTGGATGGTTGATTATTTTTGTTGAGATGTTTCGTCCTTCAGCCAAAGGACGTCATCAGTCCAAGGAGCTACAACGAACTGAGTCCCACATTCAGCACACGCACATAGTTGACCAACCAGTATGCTTGTGATAAGATTATTTCTGGAGCCCGCCCTCTCCTCCATCGACTCCTCTGAGGCAGCCATTGAGCATGAACTTTGATGTTTGGAATCACTTTGGCTATGGCTGCCTCAAAGGAGTCGACGGGGGAGAGAGCGGACCCCAGAAACCATCTTATCACCAGCACACTGGTTGGTGCACTATGTGAGAGTGCTGCATGCGGGACTCAGTTTGTTGTAGCTACTTGGACTGATGAAGTCCTTTGGATGAAGGACGAAACATCTCAACAAAAAAAACCATCCAGATGACCTGACTGAACTTTGTTGGATTTTTTTTATTTTACCTGGACTACTGAGCATGAGCTTTGATGTTCGTTAGGTTGAGTTTATTTTTGGAATGCATTTTGTTAAAGACAAATGTAGTCTCCTCCTTATTCAGTACAAATATTACAGTAATAATTCCCCGTGATTAAACTTTAATGTTGCGTTCTGATAAACTGTGAATAAATAAATTAATTAATCTGTTTTTGATTGACTTCATCAATCTGGTGCATCCATTTTAATGAGCATCATCATCCCTATCTCCTTGTCTTCACCCACTGCAGCAACCTGGGACATTTATTTTTCACATCAAGCACTGATATATTAAAAGAAATGTTCCGACTTTTCTTTCTTTGCTGATATGTTTTGACCTTCATCCAAAGGACTTCTTCAATCATAACCAGCAAACTGTGTTTTTTTTTCTCCCACTATGGGAGTGTGCTGTTTGTGGGACTCAGTTTGTTGTGGTTCCTCAGATTGAAGAAGTCCTTTGGATGAAGGACGAAACATCTCAACATAAGAAACTGTCCAGATGACCTGACTGAACAGTGTTGGATTTTTACCTGGATTACTGAGCATGAACTTTGATGTCTGATGTAGATTTTTTTACCTGTGGGGAAACTTTTTAACAAATAAAAGCTAAATTTTAGAAGAAGAAAAAAAAACTGTGGAGAATCAGATTACGTATGTTTCAAGCGAGCAGTAAAGAAAAGGAAGATCATAGTTCAAATTTGAGCTGCATCAACTGTAGCTGTCTTGAACCATATCAGCTGGTTGCTCTTGCTCTTTACGGCAAACTTTAATAAATTATTCTGACAGTAATTGTTTTTGGGGGGGTTTTGGTCACTTGTGAATTCACCGTTTTGAAGCATATTTTAAACAAGACATGTTTGCTGTAATCCAGCAAAAAAAAAAAAAAATATATGTATATATATATACTTTTTTATTTTTTAATCTGGTCAACAGTTTCCTGATGTGGGTGATTTTTAATCAAAGAAAAAATGCTTGTTGCGTTCAGAACAACTTTAGTGTTGAATTTGAATTGATGGAATTGTCAGTGACGTGAAGCAATAAAAAAGTCACTTTGTGCTCATTTCACATTATGCATCATGCTTAGGTATTTGTGGCTGGGTAAAATTGTTGCTACTTAAAAATATAAAATCTAATTTATGCTTTTTTGGCTGCACAGCTTCTAAAAACCTTGATATGTGTGTGGATAAAACACTAAACCTTGCATCAGTACTCAGATTTTAGGTACTTTTTGATCGTCTGTGTTATTTTGGGGTAACTTTTGTCTGATTACACAAATCAGAACAGACAAGCTCCACTTGAACTTCTTAACTGGGTTAGAAAGGAAGGCATTTCTTTGCATCAACAGCAACAGTGAGGTATCAAATCATGAGATTAGCAGCAGTGACAACCTCGAGCTTCTGAACAGTCCGAACAGCATCAGTCATAAAAAAGCCCCTCGCGTGTGTCTTTGTTGTGTTCAGGAGCTGGATGTGAACAACCTGATGGGCTACAAGGAGAGCATCATGAGCCTGTCCGATGGGGGGAAGCTCTACCGCGGAGAGCTGGAAATCGTCCTCTGCAGAGAGCCCATTGTGTGACTTTCCTTCCTCTCCTTTTGCACATTTTTGGTTTCTGCCTTTCTTTCTCTCCTCTCTGCTGAGACCTCACCCATTTCCACCTGAGTGGCGACACATACCAGGTGCATGCTCCGGTCACCTTCCTTTCCCAGAAGAGTCCCCTCCCGATTAAGAAAGAATGATACTGTGCACTGTCAGCACTTAAACTGCTCATTTGTGAACCTTGACGTCTCATCCACCAGTTCACCCTCAGCGCATCCTGATTTACCACTTCTGACCTCATCCTTGTTTATGCCGTGCCTGAAATGCAAAAATCTGTGACCCCCTCGACCCTCCACGAAATTTAAAATCCCAATCTTCTTGGTCCCGTTCCTCCCCTCGCTCTACCTTTGCATTAGATCCCCAAGCTGCAGACAGACGTCGGTGTTCGAGTTGCTTTCAAATCTGTGAAGGAACTTGTTGCTGATTTTTTTTTTTCCCCCACTTCGCTTCCTTCCTTAAAACATCTTTCCCAGTTAAACTCTGTTCTTCCATGATAAGATTTTCAATTTCATTGTTTGTTTTTTGGCTGAAACTGTCAACAGAAACATTAATAAAGTATCTGAAGATAAAATTATCTTACACAACGCACTGATGTGATTTTGTTCAAGTCGTCACAAGAAGTTGGTTTCATTATTCTCATTTTGTCTCACTTTTTCTGTAGCAGCATGAAAATCTCAATTTAAAAAAAATATTTCAGATGGCATCATTAAGAGAGAGCCATCATCAATGCACTGATTAAATCTTGTTCTAAGTAGCCAATTATTAATCTTTGAATTCAAGTCAACAGCATTTGGGTTAGAAATTTCTGCCACTTTCATTTTGTGGGATAAATGAAAAAAGTTTGGTAGCATCCTTTTCAGCAAACAGAAATAAGAAATTAATTTAAAAAAGGAGTTTGTCTGAACTGCGCTCACCTGATCTGAGCTGTCGGCACTGATCAGCTTTAACACAAATATGATCAAATGTATAAAAGCTAGTGGTTCACAACCCAGGTCCTTGAGGAACGCCGTCCTGCATGTTTTACTTGTTTCCCCTGCTTTGAGGCACCTGATTTGAGTGAATAACAGGCTTCTGTAGAACTTAAGGAAGTAATTAAATCACTGAATTAGGCATGTTGGAGCAGGAAACAACTGAAACATGCAGGGTGGTGTTCCTCAGGGACTAGGGTTGGGAAGCACTTGTATTTCACTGGGCGTTTTTAAAAAAAAACTTCAGTATTTAAATTTTTATCTCACTGAATTGATTCATACAACCTGAAAATGTATTTATGCACATAAACATACATATGCACATTGCATACTTTGCATGAAACTAAAATTCTTCTTGTTACATTCAAGTTGACAATTGGGGCCTGTTTTTGTGTGCACAGCTTGAAAAACTGCATTATCTTGTTGTCCACACTGCTCCCACTTCAACAGCTGCCTCCAAATTTATGTTTTACTCTGCTAAAATTTAGAAATGAAGATTATGACCTCATCATTTTTATTTTTGATCATCAGTGTGGTTTTTAGACATGGACATACTTTCTATCAAAGGAGAACTCCCGTGCAGGTGTTTAAATTCAACATTTTATCTGGCCCCCAAGATGATATTTTAAATGCAAGATATTTTTATCGCTTCTCATTTTGCTTTAAAGCTGAGCATACTTCATTTAGTGCAGACGTCACATGACCAACTTAGAAGCCAAAAAAAAAGGTTGGATTTTTCAATATTCCTTTTTTGAATGTGGAAAAGTCAAATTAGACCGATCAGACTCTTGTTGAAGAAACTGCGGCCAAGAAAAGCTGCAGAGTTTCAGACGTGAGTTAATCTTTTGACTGAAATTGGACCAGTTTTTCAAACTTGGCCACCTTTTAGCTAAAGTTTGACGCCATGGCCAACAGCAAAGCATGCAGAGATGTTGAATCAAGACAAAATAACAACCGACATGCAAATGAGTTGCACCATCATGTCAGGACGTGAGGTGTTGCTGAGTCATGTCTGCAGGGCATTACCAGTGTTTTTACATTAAGGGTTCCCAAAGCTCGGGTTGGGAACCAACTGTGGGTCACAAGAGACCAGGGCTATTCAGCACAACTGCTCAGGGACCAGACATCCAGCAATTAAAGTCATTATTTAAATAAAACAAATATTACATGTATTTAAATTTGTTTGTTTTGTTGCACTGAATCTTAGTTGCAATAAACCAAACCCAACCCCAGAAATCCCACAAAAAATTACAATTAAAATAAAATAAAATTAATGAACTCTGGTGGGCCGGACTGATGTCACCCACAGGCTGGAAGTGGCCCATGGGCCACCAGTTGAATAACCCTGCAATAGACCAAGTTTGGGCTCGTGAGATGATTTTCAGAAATCAAACTAAATTTCTTATTAATATCAAATAGGATTTTTTTATGGTAGTTTCTACAAAAGATAAAAACAGAAGAAATACATAAAATATGCTTGAACGATCTGTGTTTTTATCAAGTTCTCATTTTTATAGTTTTAGCAATATTTGTGTCGTTAAAGGTTCAGTCTGCCGTTTCTGTAGAACTGCAGCACTTAGAAAAAAATTCAACAGGCAAAGCATTCTGATCCCTCCCCCTCAGAGCCATATAATGGCTCTGCTCTCCCATGGTCTGCTGAAATTCAAATTCAAGCTCTGTTTTTATTGGCTGGTTACAAACTCTGTTTTTATTGGCTGGTTAATGGCGGGTCACTTTTTCTTTTTAGAAATGCCTATTTACCACCTGGAGAAGCAAGGGGACAATATTTTTTTTGTTTTTTTCAGAGATTACCTCTCTAACATCAGTCTAGTGACAGAGTGAAGAAATATGTTAAAAATATATTGTTAGAAAAGTTACATATAGCAGCTTTAAAGCAAAAACATTTAGGGTTGCAAATTTTGCCAATATTAATCAGAAAAGTTTAGGAACTCCTGATTCAGATTAAACGAAACTAGATAAATAAACACTTTATTTTAAAGTTACTAAAGCTGTCCTGGGGTCCTGATTCAAATAAGAAATTATGGCATTAACATAAAGTTGTAGTTCACATAAATTAAAATGTAGACGATAAATAGGAATGCTTGTCTTGTTGTTTTCTTGTGAAGCAAATTTAAACTATGAATTTCAGGCAAAATTAAATAAATAAAAAGATCAATGCATATTTTAAATACCTTTATAATGAAATGCACCCGTGACTGGATTGTTCTCCTTTAAATGTGGGATCTTCTTCAAAATGAAAGCTAGTGTGGGCCGGATGTGTTAAAATTAAATAAGAGCTTAGAAATTATTACATAAACCCTGAGCTGAAACATTGCTACAGAACTGAAACTTTCAGTGATCCAAAGTGACAGCCGTGAAAAGTTTCGTCTTAGATCCAGCAAACCACCGACGGTCTTCCACTTCTCCGGTTGAATCCGGGATGAGAGGTTTCTCCTGCAGCTGAGCTGAGATGTTTCTCCTGAGATCGTGGGACACGACATGATATATTTCTAGTAAAACTCCTGTAATTGAGTTGACATGCTTTTAAAGCAACCTGAATAATACAGAGAGCACACGAGCTGCCCTCTCACCAAGGAGCTGCTGCAGATCAATTAATCAGAAGCATTTAAAATCTTTATGGGACGTGCAGCAGAAGCACGGTGCAGAACTTGGGCGATAAATTCTTATTTTAACTAAATAAACTGAGTTTTGCTGAACATCGAAGATGCTTTCCGATAATGATGTTCATCGTTTAAAAAAATCAGTTTAGAAATACAAGCTCAGAGTTATTGAAAAAGCTAAATTCACATTTACTTAGTAAACAGTGGTTTGTTTTATGTTCAGAGTTGAATTCCCACCCAAGTAATCTGAAGATTTTGTGCTTCTTGTCATGTTTTAATTCAGACTTTGTTGTGCTTTATTGTTAAGGAATGAAACTTTACCTTACAAGCGTCTATTTTTTTAAACTTGTATGTTTCAGAGCAGATTTTAAATCATTGTCAGAGTCAGATCCTGCATGGAGACACTCAGGTTTTAGTATTTTGTTGCACAGCAGGTTTTTAAAGTGTCACGGTTTGTAGAAATTGCAGCCAGGAATGCAGACTAACATGCGGAGCTCCAGCTAAAAAATAAAAAAAAAGATTTATTGAGTAACATAAAAGGCTGACATGTCTGCAAATACTGTAAATTAACAAAACGCGAGAAGATAACACAATGCTAGACTGATGGTGAAGTGGAAAAACTGAGGGACTTTATGGACGGTGGCTGATGGGAGAAGCGGAGACACCTGAGCAACATGAGAACTGGGAGCAGGTGAGAGTGAGCATGAGCAGGAGCCCAGGAGCTGAAACTGATGGAGGAAGAGTGATGGCACAAAGGAAACATGCGGGGAAAAACTGAACTGCATAAAACAATGAAAACAAATAAAAGGAACAAATATAAAAGTCTAAAGCAACCAAAAACCACTCGAACAAGACGACAAAGAGCCTGTCGGAAAGCTCTCCTTCAGTTGTCGGCTGTTTGCTAAGAAGCTGATTTTCAGTAGGTAGCTGAGGTTTTGCTCACTTGTTTCCAGCAGTGGATCCAAATGGGTCTGAGTTCCAGGAGTCAAACAATTTCAGAGACCAGAGAACTTACCAACTGTTCTTCTTCTTCTTTCGGGTTTTCCCTTTTCAGGGGTCGCCACAGCGAGTCATCCTCCTCCACCTCACTCTGTCCTCTGCATCCTCTGTCCTCACTCCAACTACCTTCATGTCCTCTCTAACTGCATCCATATATCTCCTCTTTGGCCTTCCTCTGTCTTTTTCCTGGCAGCTGCATTTCTAACATCCTTCTACCAATATACCCACTGTCCCTCCTCTGGACATGTCCAAACCATCTCAGTCTGGCCTCCCTAACTTTATCTCCCAGTTGTTCAACATGTGCTGTACCTCTGATTATCTCATTCCTGATCTTATCCATCCTTGTCACTCCTAAGGAGAACCTCAGCATCTTCATTTCTGCTACTTCCAGTTCTTTCTCCTGTCTTTTTGTCAATGACACTGTCTCCAGACCATACAACATAGCTGGTCTCACCACTGTCTTGTAAACTTTTCCTTTGACCTTTGCTGACACCTTTTTGTCACAAATCACTCCTGAAACTTTTCTCCATCCACTCCATCCTGCCTGGACTCTCTTTTTCACCTCTTTACCACATTCCCCATTTTCCTGGACAGTGGACCCCAAGTACTTGAAGTCCTGCACCTTTGTGACCTCTGCTCCTTGTAGCCTCACTGTTCCACTGGCCTCCCTCTCATTCACACACATGTACTCTGTCTTACTACGGCTGACTTTCATTCCTCTTCTTTCAAGTGAATACCTCCACCTCTCCAAGTTCTCTTCCACCTGTTCCCTGTTCTCACCACATATCACAATGTCATCTGCAAACATCATAGTCCATGGGGATTCCTGCCTGACCTCATCTGTTAGTCGGTCCATCACCAGAGCAAACAAGAAGGGGCTCAGAGCCGATCCTTGATGCAATCCCACCTCCACCTTGAAGCTATCTGTCACTCCTACAGCACATCTCACCACTGTCCTGCTGTCTTCATACATGTCCTGTACCAGTCTAACATACTTTTCTGCCACTCCAGATTTCCTCATGCAATACCACACCTCTCTTGGCACCCTGTCATATGCTTTTTCTAAATCCACAAAGACACAATGGAGTTCTTTCTGACCCTCTCTGTACTTCTCTATCAACATCCTCAAAGCAAAGATGGCATCTGTGGTGCTCTTTCTTGGCATGAAACCTGAAAGTTATGCACCATAACTTATGTTCCCTGAAGGAAGGGAACGAGGTGCAACATACTTGCTATGGGAATTGCGCCCCGCGCGATTACCTGAAGGAATACAATCACGCCTTTACGGCTAGGGCGTCAGCGTCGCGCCAGAGGCCCCGCCCTCTGGGTATTTAAGCGGCTGACGCCCGTCCATCTTTCTCCAAAATTGCACTTCACCGAGCTTTCAGCATTGAAAGGGCCAGATATGTTGCACCTCGTTCCCTTCCTTCAGGGAACATGAGTTATGGTGCATAACTTTCAGTTCCCTTATCAGTCGGTCTCTCGGTGCAACATACTTGCTATGGGAACGTAATTCATTCACGCCCTTGAAATGCTCAGTAAAATGCAAGTGAGAACATCCGCCTTAAAAAGACAGGCATCTCCCGGCTGCTCTCTACAGGGTATGTAGAGAGCACAGGCTGAGAGGAAAAAATGCCAAACGTAAAGAACATCAGTTTGATGTTTTGACTGGGCATATAGATAAACAACACCAGCTAGAGACAGCCTAAGCGTGTTCCACTAGTGTGAGTTGAAAATTTTCTTTTTCTTTTACATATAGGGCATGACTGACAAGTGGGGCCCATCTTGATGTTGGAGATCAGTTAGGGAGAGGGAAAACCCTTCCATTTAACATCTCCTAGGCAAAACATAAACACCAAAGGGGTACCCTTGTGTTTGTTGTAACTGTTTGTTTTGGGATAAAGCAACCAAGGCCTTAGGCTCTCAGCCAGTTCCCTTCAAAGGCCAGGCTGAAAGTTGCCACAACCCTGGACGTGGGTGTAGAAGCTGCCCACGTGCCTGAGTCAGCAGATCCCTGTGAGGAGGCAATTGCCATGGTATCCCTGATAACATTGAAATTAACTCCGGGAACCACGGTTTCTGTGGCCATCTGGGGGCTATGAGGATCAGGGAGAGAGCTCCCTGGCGCACCCATTCCAGTGTCGGCCCAATCAGGGGGACAGGTGGAAAGGCATAGTAGAGCACCCCTGCTGGCCAATCGTGTGCCAGAGCATCCATTCCCAAAGGTGCGTCTGTTTCCCTCAAGGAGAAGTAGAGGTCACACTGCGAGCTAGCCCTGCAAGCAAACAAGTCCACAGAGGCTCTCCCAAATCGTGACCAGACCTGTTCCACAATCCGTGGGTTCAGGCTCCATTCTGACGCCAAGAGAGGTCCTCTTGAGAGGGCATCTGCTCCATAATTTAGATCACCAGGGACATAAGTAGCCCTAAGTGACAGGATTCTTGGAGCACACCACGTGAGCATCCTCTGCGTCAGTCCGAGGAGGGCTCGAGACCTTGTCCCTCCCTCTCTGTTGATGAAGGACACTGTGGTCCTGTTATCTGATTTCACCAGGATATGCTGTCCAGCAATCAGACCTTTACTGAAGAAGTATTTTAATGACAGGAATACGGCCAGCAACTCCAGGAAGTTGATATATAATCTCGCTTCCCGCTCATTCCAAAGGCCGCGGGCGTTCTGATTTCTGCAGATCGCCCCTCATCCTGTTTTAGAGGCGTCCATCGTGATTACTACACGAGACGACACCCTTCCCAATGAAACCCCTTCCGTGAAAACGGACGGGTCTCTCCAAGATTCCAGGGCCCTCAGGCACTCTGAATCTATCCTAACCTTTCCTGCTTGATTAGTCAGGGCAGGTTGCGTCTGTTGGTTTAGCCATACTTGTATGGCCCGCATTTTCAGTAATGCGTGTGGCACACAGGGAATGGCTGTCGCCAAGAGGCCTAAAAGGCATTGGCAGGTCTTCACAAGGACCCGATGGTCTAGTTTAAATCTTTCCAGGCAACGGCAAATGGAGGAAACTCGTTCCTTCGAGAGCCATGCTCTGTACCGGACAGTGTCGATCTGTACTCCCAGAAATACGGTAACCCGTGATGGAGTTAGATCGCTTTTTTGTAGGTTTATGACAAAACCGAGAGACTCCAGGTGAGAGATCACCCTATAGGAGTGTGACTGGGCCTGCATTCTGCTTCCAGCCAGAATCAGCAGGTCATCCAAGTAATTCATGACCCTGAGTCCTTGATTCCTAAGGGGGTCAGGGCCGCATCCAAACATTTAGTAAATGTACGAGGAGCAGTCTTTAAACCGAAGGGTAAGGCTTTGAATTCATAAGCCTTCCCTTCGAACGCAAAGCGGAGGAACTTCCTGTGTTTCCTCCACACGCCTATGTGGAAATAGGCATCTTTTAAATCCACTGTACATGCGTAGTCTCCTGGTCTCACAGACTGGAGAACTTGCCGCAGTGTAAGCATCTTGAACTTAAAAGTTTTAATTATTTTGTTGAAAGCCCTGAGATCCAGAATCGGTCTCAGGGAATGATCCTTTTTGGGCACCAGGAAGTATTTGCTTTAGAGGCCAGAGCGTAGTTTGCATTCTGGTACCAAACTAATCGCTCCCTTTTGCAGCATTGTCAGAACTTCCTCCTTCAGTACGTGTGCACGTGTAGGGTTAATCTTAGATTGCAGCACCCCTGTGAAGCGGGGCGGTCTTTTTGTGAACTGCAACCTAAGCCCGTGACATATTGTTGTCATGACCCAATCATTTGGTAGACATGCCTTCCAGGCCTGCACGTGCGCGCTAAGCCTGGACGGCATGTTGATTTGCTACTTGTCGTGTTTTTGCGCTGGAGGGGTGGCCTTTGACCCCTCTCGCGCTCTCTCGAGCAGGCTGGTCGGCCCCACAGAAGATATTGTGAGATCTGACCGTCTCTGGCAGAGCTCGTGTATCTTTCCGTGGTTCATAGTTTGACCACATGGTTTGTGTTTTATAAAAATGAGACTCGAGTCAAGAACCAGGGCAGTCTGTGCTTTGGTACATTTATTTTTGTACATGCCTAAAACAGTATTTGTTTTGTTTACACATACAGTATGCGAGTTATGTTTGGTGCGCGTGCACATGTCACCAGCTCCTCGTAGTATTTTACAAGGTGAGACTGGGCTTAAAAAAGTAATTTTCCTGACCACGTGGACGGGCAAACCTGTAAAATTATCAGTTCATCCTACTTCATCAGGTCCGAATCTGCTTTCCACACGGGGTCACTGAAGAGGCCCTCGGCCGGTACTGGAAATTTTCCCTGTCACCAGCGGGTCTCTTCCGTGGAAGGCCACGCATGTCTTCCTTTGGGGGTGCAAAGCTTTTCCTCGGCAACCTTTCTCAGAGGGCTTCCGCCTGTTTGCGCCTTTGTTCCAGCTTTGCCTGGACGCGTTCCATGGCTCCCCCGAAAAGTCCCGTCGACTCGATCGGGTGCTGAAGGAAAGTGGACCTCTGGTTTTCCAGGAGGACCGATAATGTTAGCCAAAGATGGCGCTGGGCGACAACTATTTCCGCCATTGCTTTGCCTTGGGAAATGGCTATTGTCCCCATCATGCAGAGCACGAGGTCAGAGGCACGGCGGGCCTCCTCCATGGCCTCCATTGCGGCTTGCTCGTCTTTTGTTACCTGGATATCCTGCAGTTTTTCTGTCAGGTACGCCTGCACCATGGTCGATGCATTCATAATGCGAGCCGCGAGGCCCTGAGCCCTGTAGCACTTCTCAAGTTGTTTCTCCGAAACGCGGCAGGCCCTGCTGGGTAGCGCTAGCGCTGGTTTTGTTCCCGTGGCTGCGGGAGCCAGGTGAGCCGCCAGAGTTTCCTCTATCGGGGGTGCGCTGGCGAGGCCCATTGTCTCCATTCCCGTGACATCCAGGAGTCGGGATAGTGGTAGTGTGATGGGAGCTCCGGGTTCCGCCCAGGAGCGTTTGAGCTCCATGAGGAAGTCCGGAAAAATGGGCATTTTTTGCGACGTTGTCGGCTGCTTCGCATAGAAGTAGTTTTCCGCCAGCCTCGTAGCCTGTTGGCAAGACGTGGGGTCTGGCCATGCGACCTGCAAGGCATCCGCCGCCCTATGGCACAGGTCGAACAGAGCAAGGACCGACAAGTCCGGTTCCGGTAGGATTTGCGCCAGGTTCTGGGAGGAATCCACACTTTCTCCTCTGTAACCGTACTCGGCGTCTTGGTCAGACACTTCAGGCATCGAGTCCTCGACGGCAACTGAGGAGTCTGACACATTGTCCTCTCCGACTCGACCGCTGCATTCCAGGTCCACGTTCTCGAGCTCCGGTTCGGGAGCGAGCAGCTTTGTGCGACCTTCAGCGCCATGGCCTTAGCCATGGTTTTAGCCAACGCGTCCGTGCAGCGTTTCCTCACTACCGCCGACATTCGACGGCAGTGGGAGCAGGAGTCGGGGACTTCCAGTGCTTTCCTCGCGTGCAGGATCCCTAGGCAGACAGGACAGGCCTCGTGGGTGTCCGTCGCCGAGAGGGAGTAGCCGTATCCGCTGGGGCATGGGCGCGAGCGAGGGCTCGTCGTCCTGTTGGTTTTCTTCTTCTTTGTCCTTTGTTTTCCCTGCTCGGGAGCCATGTCCGGAGACGAGAAGCGGCCCTAGTTTTCTTTTGTTCAAAGTCGTCTTCTCCGTTGTCTTGCTTTCGCTGGTTAGCCTGCTAATGGTTAGCAGGGGGTTGTGACGCAGTTAGCGCCGTCGAGCGAAGCAGCTGCGGAAAGAGAAGAAAACTTTGAGGTAAGTAGAAAAACGCTGGACTAGCTTTCGCCAGCCCAGCAGTACGCAGGATAATTTCTCTGTACACTCAGTGTAGGGAGCAAGCTCACCTCAGTCGAGCGATGCGACAACAGAGAAGTCCCACGAAGTTCAGGTGTTAAGCGAGGTGAAGGGCAAAAAGAGAAAGATGGACGGGCGTCAGCCGCTTAAATACCCAGAGGGTGAGGCCTCTGGCGCGACGCTGACGCCCTAGCCGTAATTGTATTTGTCAAGTGGTTTTCAGTTTTTAATCTGCAGTTTCCCCCCACTTGAAAGGGTAGCTTGCTTTAGAAGATTTTGGACTGGACTTCACTCAATTACCAAGAATCAATCCTTTCTTTTCTTTTATTTTGAAAGTTTGTTGAGGTCAAAACAGGTGAAAAACCTAAGAGTACAAACAAGAAATATTCAAGATAATGTAACTCAATAAGCCTACATCACTTAACACATTCCCAAAATTAAATCCTTTTCAAACTAAAATTTACCCTTGCAATTAAGTATAACACATCCACATATGTGACACCCAAATTCAATTAAAACACATCCACATATGTGACACCCAAATACAATTGAACATATTTTAAATGTTTTTCAGTGATAAACTTTAGTTTAGTTCCCCAGTGATACACTTTGGCAGCTCTAAGCTCCCTTAAATGTACAAAATCACATTTAACAAACTACCTTTAGCTTCCACCTTTCATAATAATACACACTTTAACTGCCCTTTAACATATCATTTGCAATTTGAACTTTGTCACAAGTTTAACAAATTACATTTTTAACCTGAATATAAACATTTTGACATGTTAGTCCACAGTTCCAAATACAATATAGTTTAAAGCTCACCGGCTCCTTCCTCCTTTTTCTTGAAACAAGCCTTAGTTCTGCAATATTTTCTTAAGTAAAACTTCTCCCAGCACTTCTCTCCCACATTGTTTGCCTTCTGCTGCCCTGTGAGTGAACACCTTCAAACAAATCATCAAATCATCTGCACCTGTAGCAAACAGTCTGCTGCCCCCTGGCTGGGAGACACCTCAAACCCACAACCAGTGAGAGATGGGCGGGGCCTGGAGCTCAGTTTGGAGCTCAGCTCAACACCTCCCACTCGATCTTCCCACGTAAACCACTGGAAAGATCGTATACACTTGCTCACAGTCACAAACTCCCTGCCTGCTCTTCTACAGCCAGCAGGACCACCAACCGTCGGACGTCCCTGTGAAGGATTGTGGATTGAGTGTCTCTCTGACTGCTGGATGCAGGTTGTTTGGATGCTGGATGCTTGGCTGCAGGATGCTTGGCTGCAGGATGCTTGGCTGCAGGATGCTTGGCTGCAGGATGCTTGGCTGCAGGCCTCACCTCTGGGGCACAGGAGTTTGTCACGACTCCAACTTTCACATCCCGCACGATGCCTTTGGAGTCTGGGTTGACACTGATGACTCTCCCAAACTGCCTCCCACTTTGGGGTTCTCACGGTCCTCTTCTGACCAACAAAACATTTTGCAGCCCGCCAGACCTGGGCAATCGTTTGGGTCAGCCGAGTCAAACTGCTGAAATGTCGCACATTCAGCAGGTTCTGGATTGCAGCACCTGCAGGTGGCCTTCGAAGCTCCAGGTCTGGTGGTTCTTTCTTTACCTGAGCTCTTGTGAGTGCAGCAACAAATGATTTCTTCTGCATCTTTCCAACAGACTCTCTTGCCATTGATGAAACATCCTTAGCAGATTTAATTGGCCACTCATCAGTTGGTAGACTAAGGAAATGTGGGCCTCGCTGCCACTCTGAATTTTCTTCCAAGTCTTTTTTTCTCTTTCTCTTTGAGAAGTTTATCCCAACCATGACATGGACCTTGTCATCTTCCAGGGTGTAGCCAAGGCCAAGAGCTTTGTTGTCTTCCATTTTGAGCTGATTTGGTAGGATTATAGACTTTGGAGTAGTCTCTTGGTCCTGCTTTCCAGCAGACTGTTTTCCACTTTGACCAGAGAAGATCCATGGCTTTAATTCAAACCCACCTGCTCGCAGGATCTCTTCCACATTTTTTGTGATGAGTTTAAGCTGGTTCAAGTTGTTATGAGAGGTCAAGAAGTCATCAACATAGCTATGTTCTTCTATTACTTGACGCTCCTCCACAAAATGGCTGAACTGGGGGAGATTAGCTGTCTCTTTCAGGGCAAGTTGAGCAATACAACCTGCTGGCTTATCTCCAATGTTGACTCTTGTTATTGCAAATTCACCCAGCTCCTCCTCCTCAGAGTCACGCCACAGGAACCTATGCAGATGCACCTCTCGGTCCTCAAGCCACACTGAATTGTACATCCTCCGTATGTCCCCCAGAGCAGCAAAAGTTCCCGTTCGGAATTTGAAGAGCACAGCACGGATTGGGTTGAGGACATCTGGGCCTTTAAACAGGAGATCATTTAAACTCACCCCTTTGCACTTTTGACTGCTGTTCCAGACCAACCTTACTGGAGTTGTGACAGAGTGTGGGTTGGGTGCGATGAGGTGACTGATATACCATACTGGACCAGTCCATTCATCCAAGACGTCTTTAGACAACTTTATTTCAGCTCGGCGCTCAACCATCTCATGAACTTGAGCAGTATATGCAGCTTTCCACTCTGGCTGCCTAGCCAGCTGCTTCTCAGTCCTCAAGAATGTGGCTTCGACTGCACTCCTGTTATTAGGTAATGTGGCTGGATCTTCTACCCAGGGATATTTGGCATGCCAATGAGGTTTGTCGCTATGGTCATCAGCAACTATATATGTGAGCCCACTTTTTACCACTTCCAGCTCCCTTTCTTCAGCGAGCGTCATTTCTTTGCCACCTGGCTGGCAGTTTCCACAGCGACAGCCTCCACATCTCGGAACACAGCCAGCACCAATACTATCCCATTTCCACCACTTGAGGAAACTGGATGTAGTAGCACAACTGGATTCCTGAGTTCGGACAGCAATCTTGATTTGCTGTGGGGGATGACTGGGGGCTACACAGATGCGTTCTTCATACCTCACAGCAGCAGCTCTCATAGACCTTGCGAAGTGTGTTCTTGATGTATGAGCTGATACAGTGACCTCCTCAAACAGCTCAGGATGGGTGCCAGCAATTGTCTTTCCCATTGGTCCATCCCACAGCACAAGATCTCCAACAGTACAGACTTTCTGTGGAACCAGCTGGCCTTCTTTGTGGCTTATAAGGAGGTGGATTTCTTTTGGCCTTACCAGGTCACTGAGTGGGATGCCTGGGAAGAACCTTTGCAGCTTTTTTGCGGACACATGTCTATGGACATCTGCAATTTTTTCCAGGCCATAACAAACCAGCTGATGGGACTTGAAAGAGCCTCTTGAGTTGCGGACACGGATTTTCAGGAGGTACCGCTTTGTTTCAACAAAGACTTTCATTCCTCCTACACCATGGACCACAAGTGTGACGTCTTCACTTCTGAGGTTAAGTCGACCTGCTGCCTCATGAGTAATATAATTAGTGTCAGAAGCTAGATCGATCAGGGTCCCAATTTTTTGTCCATCATTAGCTCTGACCTCCAGAAGCATCATTATAACAGGCCACTCCATTAGCCCATTTTCTGCCAGAAGACTTGAGTGACTTTTTGCAACATGGGAGGTTGATGCTGTGTTACAGAACACATCTTGACATTGTTGGGCCAGTTCCGGTGAAAGCTTTTTAAGGAACCCTTCTTGGGCTTCAGTGTAATCCCTCTTGTTACCACCTCCCACTGTGCTACTCCTGCTCCTCCTTTGGCCTGTACTACCTCTAGATGTTTCAGCATTTGGACACAGATAATAATGATGGTCTTTGTCTTTCCTCCTCTCGCATTCAGAATTTCTGCACAGGAATGAAGTTTTGCAGTGATCATCATCAGTGTGGATCTCCAAACATTTCCAGCAGGCTCCCAATTTTCGTACTGCATCTTTCTTCTCTGTGAGATTGAGCACACGGAATTGTTTACAGAAGTACAGCTTCTTCCCATGTTTGAAATCTCCACAGACGACACATCCTGAGAGACGGCTGCTTAACTGGTTTGTAGTTCTAGTTCTTGCTTGCCTTTGCTCAGATCGAATTTCTTTTCTTGGTAAATCCTCATCCCTCAGTTGATCTAGCTGTTCATAGATGCTTTCTTGACTCTTGAGAAAGGCCAGAAGATTGTCAAAGCGCTTCTCTGGTTTAGTATTTATCTTCTCAGCTGCGTAGAGAAGCCATTCTTTCTTCAACACATCAGGAAGTTTACTTTCAATAGATTTTGTCATTAGGGGGTTCTTCAAAGCACCACTGTCACCAAGTTCATTTAGGTCTTCAAGGGCTTTCTCAACAGTTTGGATTAGTTCAACAATTTTCTTTGGCTGATGACTTCTGACAGGTGGAAGACTCTGGAGTTCCTCAACTATTTCGATTGCAATAGCTGTTTGGTTTCCGAACCTGTTTTCC
>JBBPBX010007998.1:35094-50169 GCA_038048925.1 Garcialebias charrua
TTTCGATTGCAATAGCTGTTTGGTTTCCGAACCTGTTTTCCAGTACACGAAATATGTCGTCTGCTGTGTTGTAGGTTAGTAGTCGGAGGTCTTTCATCATCTTCTCATCCAAACTGTTGATGAGCTGGAATTTTTTGACTTCCCTTGACCCGGTGGGTTCTCCTTGCCTCTGAAGAGCCTCCCAGTCTCTTTTCCAACGATGAAAGTCTCGTCTGTTGCCAGTAAACTTGGGGAGGGAGGTCGGCTTCAGTCTAATGGCTGATGTTGGATAGGTGATGGAAGCTCCACTCAACATTTCCAGCATCTTCCTTAGCTTTTGCTTCAATGAACTCTACTTTTCTGGACATTAACTTTGGAACAATTCGCTCAAGCTCTCTTACACGCATCTGAAAGTCACTCTGCTCAGCCGAAGGGGCCCAGCACTTCCATTTTGTATACAACTCCTTTGCCTTCTTCACCAGTATTTCCATGTAGTCGAACATGAAGTCAAAGGCCTCTTTATTTCCACCAGGTTTAAAGGACATCACACTCTCTACTTTCTCCTCTGCAGCTTTTACTGCCATTTTCAGTTCCTCTTCACCAAAATTTGCCCAGAGCGTCTTCTGGACAAGGTCCTTCAGATCTTTCAATTTCATTTCACACTCACTTTCAGTTTTCTCAATATCAGTCCTTTGCAACTCACTTAACTCTGGGACTGTTTCAGAATCCTCTTCTAGTTGTGCCTCTGCAAGATACTGAGCTTCCACATCTTCATTGGCTTCCATAACTTTGTTAGCCTCAATTATGAGTTTCTTGAAACTGTCTCTGAGCTCCTCTTCTGGCATTATGGTGTGCATCCGGACAACGTTATTGGCAAGTCGGGAGAATAACCTCTTTGCAGATGTTCTATTACTTTTAAGCTGCTCCAATGACTTTGTCTCAGCCATTTTGCTTTTTAACAGATTTTCTGCTCCAGCCCTTATTGGCGGTTTTTCACTGTCAAGTGGTTTTCAGTTTTTAATCTGCAGTTTCCCCCCACTTGAAAGGGTAGCTTGCTTTAGAAGATTTTGGACTGGACTTCACTCAATGACCAAGAATCAATCCTTTCTTTTCTTTTATTTTGAAAGTTTGTTGAGGTCAAAACAGGTGAAAAACCTAAGAGTACAAACAAGAAATATTCAAGATAATGTAACTCAATAAGCCTACATCACTTAACACATTCCCAAAATTAAATCCTTTTCAAACTAAAATTTACCCTTGCAATTAAGTATAACACATCCACATATGTGACACCCAAATTCAATTAAAACACATCCACATATGTGACACCCAAATACAATTGAACATATTTTAAATGTTTTTCAGTGATAAACTTTAGTTTAGTTCCCCAGTGATACACTTTGGCAGCTCTAAGCTCCCTTAAATGTACAAAATCACATTTAACAAACTACCTTTAGCTTCCACCTTTCATAATAATACACACTTTAACTGCCCTTTAACATATCATTTGCAATTTGAACTTTGTCACAAGTTTAACAAATTACATTTTTAACCTGAATATAAACATTTTGACATGTTAGTCCACAGTTCCAAATACAATATAGTTTAAAGCTCACCGGCTCCTTCCTCCTTTTTCTTGAAACAAGCCTTAGTTCTGCAATATTTTCTTAAAGAGGAACTAAACCCCGGTCTAAAAACGTGTTTATGGCAACATCTATGGGTTGAACATAGGTATTGCAGCTTAATTTTCTTATTGGTCTAGGATTCTCACTGTGACACGTTTTCTCACTCTGACATCACAAAGGTGGTTCAAGCAGAGCCAATCCCCTGCAGAGATGAGAAGGTCCTGCAGCATTCATACCTTATATGGAAGTGCCACATTTCACTCCTGACAAACGGTTTTACTTTTCATTTTTTATCCATTTTTGTAAGCCTTTGGTTTTGGATGGAATGGGTGGAATAGATAAATACATCTACATGTTTATACTTTGTTGTTGCTTGGTGTATGTTGTTGGCTAGAGGTTTAATTTGTTTTAGGTTGTTGCTGGTGGAGGCGTGAACAAAAGCACAACTCTACCTCCACCCCTCCTTGTCTCTCGACACGCCCATTTTCAGGGAGATTTTCAAACTGCTTCAGGGGGAAGAGGTACTTTCTCAGCCTGTGTTTAGTCGCACTTTAAGTAAAACTTCTCCCAGCACTTCTCTCCCACATTGTTTGCCTTGTGCTGCCCTGTGAGTGAACACCTTCAAACAAATCATCAAATCATCTGCACCTGTAGCAAACAGTCTGCTGCCCCCTGGCTGGGAGACACCTCAAACCCACAACCAGTGAGAGATGGGCGGGGCCTGGAGCTCAGTTTGGAGCTCAGCTCAACAGTATTCCTTCAGGTAATAATGCGGGGGTGCAATTCCCATAACAAGTATGTTGCACAGAGAGACCGACTGATAAGGGAACATACTGCTGCTCACAGATAGTCACCTCTTGTCTAAGCCTTCCTTCCACAACTCTCTCCCAGATCTTCATCGTGTGGCTCATCAACTTAATTCCCCTGTAGTTGCTACAACTCTGTACATCACCCTTGTTCTTAAAAATGGGAACCAGCACACTTCTCCATTCTTCAGGCATTTTCTCACCCTCAAATATTCCATTAAATATTTGAGTCAAAAACCTCACTGCCACCTCTCCAAGACATTTCCAAACCTCCACTGGTATGTCATCAGGTCCTACTGCCTTCCCCTTCTTCATTCTTTTCAAAGCTTTCCGGACTTCACCCTCACTAATCTTTCCCACTTCCTGGTCCACAGTTTCTATGACCTCCACTCTTCTTTCTCTTTCATTCTCTTCATTCATTAGCTCCTCAAAGTAATCCTTCCATCTTCCCATCACACTCTCCTCACTTGTTAGAACATTCCCATTCCCATCTTTAATAAGCCTAACCTGTTGCACATCCTTTCCAGCCTGATCCCTCTGTCTTGCCAATCGGTACAAGTCCTTCTCGCCCTCTTTAGTGTCCAGTCTCCCATACAACTCATTGTACGCCCTCTGCTTTGCCTTAGCTACTTCCCTCTTTGCTCTATGTCCCATCTCCTTATATTCCTGTCTCCTCTCTTCAGTCCTCTCACTGTCATATTTCTTCTTGGCTAATCTCTTTCTTTGAATGGCATCCTGCACTTCACTATTCCACCACCAGGTTTCCTTATCATCCATTCTCTGTCCAGATGACACACCAAGTACCTTCCTACCTGTCTCTCTAATTACTGTTGCTGTAGTAGCCCAGTCACTTGGAAGCTCTTTCTTACCACCCAGAGCCTTTAACAGCTCGTCTCTGAATTTCTCACAACATTCTTCCTTCTTTAGCTTCCACCATTTGGTCTTCTTCTCTGATTTTACTCTTTTTCTCTTCTTCGCAACAACAGTCATTCTACACACAACCATCCGATGCTGTCTGGCCACGCTCTCCCCTGCCACAACCTTACAGTCTCCAATCTCCCTCAGGTTTCCTCTTCTACACAGAATGTAGTCGACCTGCGTACTCCTTCCTCCACTCTTATAGGTCACTCTATGTTCCTCCCTCTTTTGGAAATAGGTATTGACTATAGCCATTTCCATTCTCTTGGCAAAATCCACCACCATCTGTCCTTCCTGGTTTCTTTCCTTGACACCAAACCTACCCATCACTTCCTCATCCCCTCTGTTTCCTTCACCAACATGTCCATTCAGGTCTGCTCCAATCACCACTCTTTCCTCCCTGGGAATACTCTCTATCACTTCATCCAAATCTTTCCAAAGAACTTAACTGTTAGAAACTAAAAAAGATTATTGTTTGGGTTCTGTGAAGCCTTAAAGTTACACAAAATCTCACTACTGTAAATGGCAAAGTGTCATTTTTAGTATCCAACATGTTTTTATAACTTTATGTTCTTTCACATGTATTTTAATTTGTTTTGTTGTGTATTATATTTTTATATTTGTTTTACTGAAGATATTTTCTGGAATTTGACTGGATAATTTTCAGAAAATGGAACTGTAAAACCAAGCTTGAGACGACAGCATGTCGTGGGCAGCCAATCAGCAGCCAGGAGGGCCCAGGTGAACACAGGTGGACTGAAAATCAACCAAAGTGAAGAAGGTGTCCACATCAGGGTTACTTTTAGTCTTATTTTTTACTTCTTCTACTTCTTCTCTTTTCAGATTTTAATTACTGTCTTGCTAATTTTAGCTATCAGCAAATGTTTTGCTACATTTACTTTTTAGCCATGATTTTCCTGATTGTAGCTTCTACAGTCTTGCTAGCTTTAGCTTTCAGCTACAATTTGACAAATTTTAGTTTTTAATAAACATTTTATTGAGTTTACCTTTTAGCCATGATTATGCCAACTTTTGCTTATACAGTAGTTACTGTTTAAAAAACAGATTTTTAGCAATTGTTTTAGTCACTTTGACTTTTATCTAGTATTTTATTTTCAGCTTTCAGTAGTGGTTTGCTAACTTTAGCTTTTAGCTACAGTTTTGCTGAGATTAGCTTTCAGCAAATGTTTAAAATGTTTAAATAAATTTAGGCTAATTTTAGCTTCTGTAAAAAGTTTTGATACATTTTTGTTATGGTTTTGCTGATGTTAGCTTATACGTTTGATAATTTTTAAATCCCTGGAACTACTTTAGTAATTTTTGGGCTTTTGCTACTATTTTGTTTATAGTTTTAAGTTATGTTTATTTTTTTACTTTAGTTTTTAGCTACTAGTTAGCTACATTTAATTTTAGCAGCAGTTTTACAGATTTAAGCTAATGTTTTATTGCATTTACTTGTTGGCTATGATTTTGTTTTGGATTTAGCTTTTAGTAATGCAAACTTCAGCTTTTAGCTACAGTCTTGATTCCAAAAGTAGGGGAGACCGGGTATGGTTGTAACACTTTTTGCTCCAGCACCTTTAACTCACAGAATTTTTGAGCTAGAGTTTTCAAACTTTTATACAAAATACCCACATTTGTTGACTACAAATGGCACCAATTCAAACCTCTGCAAGAATATCACAGACCTCATGAGTTCATGTCAAATACATGGTGGTCCTTTGTTACAACCTACCCCGCTACCGGGGTAGGTTGTAACACCTGCTGGGGTAAGTTGTAACAATTAGACAAAAGAAGCAAAAACAGAGGCCACACCATGTGATATGCTTCAAAAAGAGGTTTACTGAATTAAAAGAACAATACAAGAACAATGTCTCTCTCTCTGTGACTGACCATAACTCAAATATACTGTTTGTGTGTGTGCATGTGTGTAAATTATTCTACTAGAACAAACTTCCTTAACATGTAGGCCTATAATGCCTAAATATAATTTTCATTCAACCTTTATTTAGTCAGGTAAATCTCATTGAGCCTCGTGGACTCATTTACAGCGACCTGCTACAAACTAAAGAATCAATATATATATAATATAATGCCATATACAGTAATGCCATATAAGGCCTAAATATGTGTTACAACCCACCCCAACCCTGTCAGCCATGTTTAGCTAGCTGTAGTAGCATAGTGGTTTGAAATTAGCACGGGAAAATGCATCACATTTTGCCTGAGAAATTACACTTTCATCTAATGTAAGTCATATGGTTTTATCTGCAACAGTATAAGTACTAAACAAAATATAGTCATGGTCAAAAAGTTTACTTTCTTACCTCAAAATCCGTTTTTTCTCCTTAGTATCTGCATGTGCCTGTTTCCAGCCTTGACAATCACAATATGGGATTGGGGGGGAAGCGGGTAAACACTGAAATGATCATGTGACTCCTATCTTATCCCTGATTGGTGGAACTGGTGGTGTTACAACTCTCCCCATGTTACAACCATACCCGGTCTCCCTTGATTAGTAACGCTTACGTGCTTTTAAGGTGTGTCAACTCAGATATATTTAGCTTATAGCTGTAGTTTTTTGTTTTTGTTTTGTTTTTTCAGCTTCCATTTGGCTACATGTAACTTTTGGCACCTGTTTTGTTGGTTTTAGCTTTTAGTTAGGTTTTTACAAACATTAACTTTCATCTACAGTTTTGCTAATTTTCAGCTACATATTTTACAAAGTTTAGCTTAGCATCTGTGGTGAGTTTAGCTTTGTTCAGCTTGTGTTAGCATACCAAATCATTCAGCTCTCAGCAACACACTGAAGTTTTTCAGGAAATACAGTTTAATTTGGTTTAGGATCATTTCTGTTCAAACCTCGTTAAGATTGTCAACAGCAGCGAGCCGGAGTTCAGCTCGATGGCTCCACATGTGAGCCAGCTGGCACTCATTCATACTTTGTACATGAACAGATTCTGATGAGCGAATGAATAGCCTCTGAACACATTCATCCATTCATCCTGTTATTACGGAAGAGCCTCTGAATACTATCATCCATTCATCCTGTTGAGCCTCTGAACACATTCATCCATTCATCCTGTTATTCCTGAAGATCCTCTGAACAATCATCCATTCATCCTGTTATTACGGAAGAGCCTCTGAACAATCATCCATTCATCCTGTTATTCCTGAAGATCCTCTGAACAATCATCCATTCATCCTGTTGAGCATCTGAAAACTTTCATCCATTCATCCTGTTGTTACTGAAGAACCTCTGAACTCATTCATCCATTCATCCTGTTTTTATTGAATATCCTCTGAACATTCATCCATCCATCCTGTTACTGAAGAGTCTCTGAACACAGTCATCCATTCATTGTGTTGTGATTAGGCTGTTGGGGTGAAAAGCCATGGCAGCAGCTACTCTGTGCAGAGAGACGTAGAAGAATGTGAATGTGAAAGGGTTACTTATGTTTTATTCAACGATAAAAGGAATGTTGATTTATTTATGACTTGTTTAAATTTAGCTCGTGTAAACCGGCTGAGTGAAATGGATGTTCCAACCCTGGTTCCTGTGTTTCCCTCAAACTGAGGAACATGCAGCAGCTCCACACGTCAGCAGCACGAGTGTGCAAACATTCATCGCTTTACAAACACACGATGACTTCAGCTGCAGCGACAACAAACACTGATAATATCACACCCATTTTCTTTCTTTTTCACTAGTGTCCATGAAAAAAAAAAGAAGAAACTGAGTAAATGTTTGAGTTTTTTTTTACTTGCATGAATCGGTTAATATTTTATTAACACGCTGATGACAGAAAGCTACAGCTCACCAAATAACATAATTTACTTTCAGTTGAAAATACTCAACAATCTTTTTGGGGAGCACTTCCTGTGTGATGGATGGAACAGGAGATGAATCGTCGGATCAGGGCCTCAGCCTTAGTAACGAGGGTGTTGCGCCGGTCTATCGTAGTGAATAAGCAGTTGAGCTGAAAGGCAAAGCTTTCGATTTACTGGCCTGTCTACAGCCCAACCCTCACCCGTGGTCATGAGGTTTGGATCAGGACCAAAAGAACCAGATCCTGGATCCAAGCGACTGAAATGAGCTTCCTTCGTAGGGTGGCCGCCCGGCCTCAGCTTTAGAGACGGGGTGAGGAGCTTGACCCTCTGCTCCTCTGCATTGAAAGGATCCAGTTGAGGAGGTTTGAACATCTGATCAGGACACCACCATCTGGAGGTTTTCCACTGGTAGGAGGCCCCAGGGCAGACCACAAACTTTCTGGAGGGATTATATACCCTCTTCTGGTCTGGGAATGACTTGGAGTCCCCCAAGAGGAGTTGGATAGTGTCACTGGCGAGAGGGAGGTCTGGATTTTTCTCTGGACCTGTCGCCTCAATGAACTGACACAGATAAGCGAGATGTATAAATTAAAAGGCTTTTTTTTAAAACCACTTCCCTTTCATTATGCTAAGACTCAACAGCCATTTTGGTCAAATCTTAATGATATTAATCAATATTACAAGATCTGAAGTGATCAGTTAGTGCTCGTGTTGTAGAAGACTGTCAGCTAGCAGACCATTTTTATAGAAATCTCTGTAAAACTGAATGTTTAGACATTTTATTGGCTAATGTCAATCAACTGTCTTGAAATGGGTTAACTCTTGAAGTTAAATGGTTGCAGATGTGCATCCAATGATTATTTCCTGAGAGTTGCATAAAAGTCCATCCAGTGGTTCATGCGATATTTTCCTAACAACGCCACATGGGCAAAAACAACATTGCCTTTGGTGGCAGGCGATAAAATTACGATATTTGGACATTGGGTTTCTACATTATATTCTTTTGTCCTGTTCAACCTAAACCTGTTGTCCATTTGAAGCTCGATTTTCCATTATTTTTATTTCTTATTTACATTGTTATATTTGTTCTTTAAATCTCCAAAAACAATGTTTTAGTAGGGCTGTTTGATATATCATAAATTTATCATTATTGCAATATCAGTATCACAAAGGATTGCAATAAATTGTGTTTTTTTCCTCATTTGTGGTTATAGTTGAAGCATTCAGTTCTGCATTTTAATATATTTAGTCGGTCTCGCTGTTTCGATGTCCGTGCATGGTTTAAATGATTACAGAAGAAAAAGTGAAGACATTTTGTGCTTATCGCAGCTGATATCGTCATCGCAATATTCAATAATATCGCACATTGCTAGTTTTCCTAACATCATGCAGCCCTACCTTATAGGGCTACGATCCTAAATAACTACACAAAGATAAAATTAGTCAAGAGAAGGGAGGGGGTGCACAAATTTACAGCGGAGGACATTTTGTTTTTTGATTTTTTTTGCAACAGTGAAAGACCGTCATAGCTTTCAGTGTGAGGTTACAACACAACAGCCAAACAACGAGCCAAATGTTGAAATAAAACTTCATTTTGACCTTTATTTCTTTTGCCACAACTTTAAACCAGACACTTGGATCCAAGTAACTTTGAGTGGAGGTGAATGTATTTCTGATCATGTTTCGTGAGCTGCCTTGGTTATTTCTGGCCAATATAGAAATCAGACTGAACACATGAAAGGAGATCCTTAAAGGTTGCAGGGAAGGGAAAACATGTTCGATAACTCTAATTTTAGTTGCAGACTAAACTCAAACAACCCAAGATGTTTGAAAAGCCTCAGCTTGAACCATTCGCTGCAGTGAAATTAAAAACAGGCTTCGTAAATGAAAACTGAGGCCACCACTAATGAAAATGAGGCGTTTCGTTTCCCTTTGGTTTCAGACGTGTTCTGCTCGTCTCTCTGCACTGATCCCGCCACCACCTGTCCTCTCCATATTTCAGACAACTCTGCAGGATTGTGCAAGCTCACAGCTAACTCTCTTCGGTTATATGAACGCCACATCATGTCCTGCTTCATCATCTGCACGGTGTGACCGGTGCCAAACGGAGGTCTCTGTAAAATGGAGACACAGCCGCCAAGTTTCTAATGAGGTGACCTGCGGTGGACCTGGATATCTGCTGCTTCCAGGCACCCGAAGCTTTGAGGGGATGTGGATTTAGTGGAGAGCTGCCAGAGAAACCATCTGTGTGCTGCGAGAGCGTAAGCTCCTTCAGCTGTGCCGTCACCCCTAAACTCTGCTCCTCCATCTTCGCTTCAATATTTGAGAAGTGACGCAGAGCAAACAGTAGACTGTTTGGTTTTGAACATTCGCTCGGAAAGCAAGAAGCTAAACTTCCTGTCATTTCTCAACATATTTAAATGCATTTATTTTTGGTTTTGCTTGGGTCTGTGTTTGTCTGTTAGCTCTTCACAGATTTAAATCACAAACTCTTTCACAATAAAATACCTTTAAATATAGTACAGTATAAATACAGACGAAGCATGAAATGAAATGGGTTAATAAAAACCAAATTAAGAATACAGTAGTTTTACGAAAATATATTAAATAAAAGCAAGTGGCACGGTTGAATGGCTGGCTCGAGAAGCTCAAAAATAGAGAACTTTCTTTTAGAAATAAAAAAAGGCCTTAACTTATCAGCACGCAGGGAGGCACGGGAAAACGACGCTCAACGGACAAATACATGAATGAAAGCTGCTGATGAGAGTGGGGACACCTGGGCTTAATGAAGACTGGAAACAGGTGAGAGTGGAGCTGAGGAGTAGAACTGACAGACTGTTGCCACAAAAAGGCGAACACAGAGCAAACCTACAAAAAAAAAACTGGCCTCAAACTGCTTCGCCAACACCTGCTGGTGCATATTTTACACATTTCAAGAACCACACTGGAAACACTTCGCTGCCATCAAGAAGTCGGCTCTTGGGACTGGGCTGCAAAGTGGTTCTGCAGCATTTTAAACACATTTAAATAGAAGAACAGCAATACATCTAGAAAAACACAGGTTGTAATTCAGTTTGAAAGCAGAGCCACACCTTTTCCATATATAATCGTCTTTAAATGTTAATATTAATTTCCCAGATGTATAAACAGGCTCTTTCAGGGCGCTTCCGCAGCTGCCATTCAGTAGGCCTATCTCCCTCTTGTAGCGTCTCTGATCGCTTCGTTTCAGCGGAACGCTCCTGCCCCCTGGCGGCCGAGTGGAGTAGTTGCACGATCTGTTCAGTTTACCCTAATAACTCCTTGTCTGTTAAAAATTCAGCTCCCAGCAGACCGAACTCACGGTTCTGGTACCAAACAACAATAAGCGGCACCACGAGTTTTAAAACCCGCGGTTCTGTTACGGTAACCGGAGCGAACGGGCTCGGCCCTCGGGAGTCGACAACCTCCGTCTTCCGGCGAGAGGAGGTTTCTCACCCGGGATGATTAAAGTGACGAGCAGAGACCTGTCCGGTTCGCAGGTAAAACTATTTTATTTAACTTCAAATGTAGTTAGTTTATATTTTTAAATTAAGATATAACCTCTGCCCTACGACTTTATTGGAAAACAGGTCAGGTAAGAAGACTGTTAAAATGTTTGCCACAAGAGGGCGCTATTGTTTCCTGGACAGAATATTTGACTTTTTCTTTTTCTTTACCTAACCTTTGACAAAGAAGCATCAGCATCCACACAGTCACTTTGGGAAAGAAGTGCTTGATTTTAACAAGCAAAATGTTTACAATGTTTCCATTTTTTTAAAATCTAACCCTAAAGAAGTTAAAAGGTGAGAAATAAAAATATTTAACAAAATCACCAGAAGATATACAAAATTACCAAAAAAGAAGAAAAAAAAAGTTCTAAAGAGAGCTACAAAAACAAAAAAGGGAAATCGTTACGGATTTCAATGCAAATGGTTACAACATCAACGATGACGCACACATCTGCAGATGCATATTTACCACGCTACAAAAAGAATTGCATGACATGACATTTTTAAAAATGCAATTTTTAAAAATGCACAGAATGGTTACAAAAACAAACGTGAAAGTAAAAATCAAAGCTGCAGATGTAGCAGGTATCGAGCCGGTACAACCACTACTGACAGTTTATGTTGTTTTGTTGCGGAGAATCATCTTATTGTATATGAAATTACGTTACACAAAAATGAGATGGAGACTCATGCTGTGTGCTTGTTGTGTATCTGCGAGGACTGGTTTTTAATTGTTTCAGATTCAATAAACAATTACATCCAGTATTCTAATATGAATTAATAGTTTTCTCAATAAATGTACAGATCAATTTATCCTCACTTAGCAGTGAGCCAACATATCACTCAACACACTGAACTATTAGCCACTCAGTCACAAGAGCTTTTACCATACCTGCAAACTCTGAAGGGATGAAAAAAGATGACAAACATAAATAAATAAAAGAAATGAGCATGTCCCAATTTAATTAAGACATACATACACAGGAAAGATGGATAGTCAAAAAATATATAAAGAAGCAACAGCAGCAAGCCAATCAGAGAACTCACAGAAGAGCATTTTGCTAATAACAAAACTCATTTCTTAATTTTTTTGGCCTGGCCATGTGCCTTTTTTCGTACCACGCTCTTGCTCCATCACTTCTGCCCTATTCTCTGCTGCACTGGTGGATGGCTGGCAGCCAAGCCTGATCCTCCTCTCCCTCTTTTTAAGCAATCTTTGCTTTCGCTGTGCTTTGCCTCATGTCCCAGCTGACCTAATGTTGCCACATTGCCCATCTACCATCAAACACTTATTCTGTCAGAGCATTTCTACACCACTCTGCTTCCTGCACAGCATCTTTCACAGTCTGGACAGCACTGAAGGTGGAGATATTCACGCTTGTAGATATTTGGTTGATGATATTGTCCATGAGATTTAATGACGATTCAAGCAGGGGACCGTGGAAGATCACGAGAGGGCAGCTTTCACTGTTTGACACAGGCCTGGATATTTCCCAGTATCAAAGACAGATGATACCCACTTCACAACATCATCTCCATTCTGGAAACTGGGCAGCGTCTGGTCCACATTATACTGCAGAATTTCCCAGTGTGTGTCAGCATCCAGTGGCAGCAGATGACCTATTATTTCAGTCAGTTTCTTTAGTTTGAATCCAGTCTGATAGTGCCCTCTCACAGTGGAAGTGCTGCCCTCTGGTGGTCTAACTAGGTACAGCAACTCAAATCAATGGAGTCTCCACTCTTCGCAATTACAGTATACATTCTATTGTTACATACTATTCGCAATTAATAAGCAATTAGGCTTATTATAAAGTGGGATATTGTGAACTAACTAATAAACTTTTGTTTCAAAATAATACTTTAAAATTTAATGACATTGTTTATATAAAAATACTGGAAATAATGTATAAAGCACTGAATAAAAGTCTGCCCTACGAGGTTTGTTAATATTTGAACAAGGTAAAGAGAAAAGTAAAGTAAAATGCAACCTGTTTCTTTCGTCTTTTAAAACCAAAGTTGACACTATCAGATCTCAGCTCCACAACCTCCCTGTTCTCAGTGTGCCACCTACCCGTCTGCATTCTGGGACCCTAAACAGCTTTGACGAAGTTGTTCAGAGTGAGGTGGAGGCCATCATCAAGAAAATGAAGCCTTCATCCTGCGCCCTGGATCCTTTCCCCTCGTCTCTCATAAAAACCAATCACTCTGCAATAGGCCCACTAATCACTCAAATAATAAATCAGTCTCTACAATCTGGTCATGTTCCACTGCCTCTAAAAACTGCCATCATTAGGCCTCTTCTGAAAAAATCTAATTTGGATCCCGACATTTTTTCTAATTACCGCCCAATTTCACACCTCCCTTTTCTGTCTAAAGTGCTGGAAAAAGCTGTTGCTGCTCAGCTGCAGGACCACCTACAACAACACTCCCTGTATGAGAAGTTCCAGTCTGGATTCAGGGCAGCTCACAGTACAGAGACTGCATTGCTGAGGGTTACCAATGATGTCCTCTTGGCTGCTGACACTGGCTCTCCCTCCATCCTTGTCCTCCTTGACCTCACTGCAGCCTTCGACACTGTGGACCATAGTATCCTCCTCCACCGTCTTCATGTGGAGGTCGGTCTCTGTGACACCGTCCTGGACTGGTTCAAATCTTTCCTCTCCAATAGGCTGGAATGTGTTAGTCTTGGCAACGCCACGTCCCAGACAGTCTGTGTCTCCTGTGGTGTCCCTCAGGGGTCGGTTCTGGGGCCCCTGCTGTTTTCCCTTTACATGCTGCCTTTAGGTCAAATTATTAATCAGTTCAACATTTCTTTTCACTGTTATGCCGACGATACACAGCTTTACATCAGGACTGGAGCATCCTCATCTTCCACCTTGTCATCTCCATCTTCACTCACTGCCCTCTCTGCCTGCCTGGAGGCAATTAGGGCATGGATGAATCAGAACTTTCTTCAATTAAACTGCTCCAAGACTGAGGCCATACTGATTGGCACCCCTCACCAGGTACAAACATCTCCTATAACAACACTTTCCTTTTCTGGACAAGACATCCCCCTCTCCACCTCTGTTACTAATCTTGGAATAAAAATGGACTCCAATCTTACATTTGAAAATCACATTAAGCTTCTGTTTAAAACTTGCTTCTTCCATCTTCGAAACATCTCCAGACTTCGCCCATCCCTAACTTTTTCCGATGCTGAGAAGCTCGTCCATGCTTTTGTCTCCTCCAGGCTCGACTACTGCAACTCCCTGTTTATTGGAATCCCTGGCAAAAACCTTCAGAAACTTCAATATATTCAAAACAGTGCAGCAAGGATCTTGTTGAGAGTTCGTAAATTTGAACATATTACGCCCATTCTCCATAACCTTCATTGGCTTCCTGTCGCCTACAGAATTCAGTACAAAACTGCTCTCATTACACATCAATGCTTACATGGAGCTTCACCAGATTATCTGAAGGATATTCTTATTCCATACTCATCCACCCGGTCGCTGCGGTCACAGAACAGTAATCTCCTTCACATTCCGAGAACCAAATTAAGGACCATGGGAGACCGGGCTTTCAGTGTGGCTGCCCCCCGCCTGTGGAACTCTCTTCCTGACTGTCTGAGAGCCCCACAGTCTGTGGTTGACTTTAAGAGCGGCTTGAAGACCTTTCTTTTCAACCGAGCATACTCTACCTCCTCATGATTCTACTTTTGATCTTAGTTGATACTGTTATTGATTTTACTTGTTTTATTGACATTTAATTCTGTTGCACTTTGTAGCACTTTGAGATTTTCATTAATGAAAAGTGCGTTATAAATCGAATTCATTATTATTATTATTCATTAAAATCTAGATGTATTTCAGTTTTCGGCGTGAAACTGTGGAATGACCTGAATGATAATCTGAAAGTATGTGCTTTTTTGGTGAGCTTTAAAAGAGCCTTAAAATGTAAAATTATAAAAGCTTATGAGATGTTATGTAGATGTATGTATTGTGTAATCATGTACTGTATGTATATAATGTGAGTCTGTGTATGTATGATAAACATGCATATTTAAATATACAGTAAATGTACGTGCACTTATGTGTATATATACAGTATATGGACAGTAGATATATGTCATTATGTAGACTGCTGAGTCTATGAATAGGGTAGGCAAGTATAAGCCTTGGCTTCAGCCTATTCCTTTTTTGGTAAATGATTGATTTACCATTTTATATTGTTTTCTTTTTGTTTGTAATGTTTTTAATTTATCAAAATAAAGTTGAGTTGAGTTGAGAATTCACTAATAAAACCCACCCGATAAAACAAAACAAAAAATCGTGTGTCACATAGAAATGACCAGAAAATGTGCAAATGACTCGAATCATATGCAAGAAAAAAAAAAAGATTTCACTC
>JBBPBX010007998.1:53090-63689 GCA_038048925.1 Garcialebias charrua
TAAATGCTCAGGATGAGAAGAACCAATTTGACTCACTAAAACAACAAAGAACAAACAAAAAATATATAAATAAATTATATATAAATTATAGTAATACAAGTTCATAATATAAATAGAATCAAGCTCTTTTTTAGTACCGGTTCTCTTAAATATTCCTAATTTTAAAGGTCCTAATGCACCTTAGCATATATAGCATTTCACCATATAAATGTACCTTAAATGTTTCAATGTTAATAGGAGCTAGTTACTTGCAAGAGGCTTTGTTTTCATTCTCCAGATCAATACAGTGTTAAGAAATAGTAAAACACCACCAGTGACATTTAGTATATAAAATTATTAACATTTGATAATTTTTTATAAGCAAATTAAAATAAATGTAGCCATCAGAGCCCAATACAACAACCTGGAGGCTAGCGCTAGCATTCTAACTCCACAAACAAACAAAGAAAAAAACAAACTCACCAGTTCCCACTTGCAGTCAGCTGAAGGCTTTTTTTCACAAACAGAGTCATCTAAAAGTTGAGAGGCATATCAGTCAGCAATGGTCATATAATAATATAAGCATTAGATAAAGACTAGCATTAGCATGCTAGCTCCAGAAACGAACTCACCAGTTGCAACTTTTAGAATAAACAGTCAGCTGAGGGCTTTTTCCACAAGCATAGACCTCTAATGGTACGTCCTGACCAAACACGTTTTCAACTGCAGGAGCGTCCAGTTTACATGCAAAGTCAATGGGGGACACGCCTCCAGCCGCGTCTTGGCGTCGGGCGTCACGTCACGTGCGTGTTGAGCGTGCTGGAAAACGTTTTCCGTGCACGTGAACCCGCGTCAGCCTCCAAAGCAGCGTTGATCATTGCTGAAGTTTTCGCCGTTCAAACGTTCAAACGCCGTTTTTGGTTGATCAGGGAGAGTCGGGGGAGGAGGAGAGAGGGGGAGAGTCCCTATGTGAGGCGGAAACGAGGGGACGGGTATTGCGCAACTAAAAACCCGCGGAGTCATGTACTATGGAAGAGAAACTCATTGTAGCTGTGTGTTCGCGACAAGTCCTTCACGACCAGTCAAGTCTGCTCTCTACAGAGACTGGCGGAGTGCAGTGAGGAACTCGGTGTACCGGTAAGCTCCTCCCCCCCGCCGCCACACCGCCGCAGCTTCTCGTTCTGGTCAGGACAGCCACTGGGTCCAGTGCGTCCATTTGCGTGCGTGACGAGCCTTTTTGCCGTTGAAAAGCTGTTTGGTCGGGACGTGCCATAATTGTTTTTAAGTGTTAATCTTGTTAAAGTCCTTCCGTGCACGCTCCTGTGGCCATTTGGCAGCCAATCCATTTTTGGCAAAACCCCGGCCCACATTTCCGGGTTGTCAGCGGTGACGCGTAACATGCATAATAGATGCGACGTGTATGGCGGTGCGACATGTTTATGGATTTTTCCACTTTATTGGACCGGCCACTACACACCTTGGGGTGTCTATGAGTGCACACCTATTTCCCCAGCTCCCCGGGCGCTTTCTATGGCTGCTCACTGCACCACCTGGTGGTGGTTGGGTTAAATGCAGAGACGAATTTCGTCTATGTATGGGAAACATACACAGATGACAAAAATGGACATTATTATTATTATAATTGGACTGATACGACGTGTACAGCGGTGCGACGGTGTACGGCGGTGCGACGTGTATGGCGGAAAATACGGTAGATAAAGGCTCCCTCCACTCTCGAGGGTCCGTCTCTCTGCGCCGCCTCAGACAAGAACAAAAACAAGCTCCCTCTGTTCTCCTCAGTGGAACTCCTCCCCGCTGGAACATCTCGATCCAAAAACATTTAGGTTTACTTTCATTCTCTGTTCAGTTCCAGTCCAGGAAAGCACTCATCGTGAAAACTACGAACATTCACTGTTCGGACCCGTCAGCGCCGCTTGTTTAATTTATAACGACCTTGTTTGTTTCAGCTGTAAGAAACCCTGAAAACTTTACGTTGTTTTAATGATTAGCTTGTATTCATCTTTCCCCTCCTGCTGCCCCCGATCGTTTAAAAAAGTTTCTGCAAACGCAAAATAATAAAACCTGCCAAGCTCGTGTTTCCTGTATCACCTGCAGCCGGTTCTGCACGTTATAACTGGCACATTCTGTGATTTAAAATAATAAATAAACGTATTAAAGCGCTCAGACTCCTCATCGTTTCTTCCTGTAAATTCCAGGAAGGCTGAAAGTCGAGCCGCCGACCTCGTGGCCGACTTCAAGCAAACACGTGCTGCAAGTTCACGCTCTGCAGTGACCTTGCGTGGAAAGTTTACCGTCGACACGTGCAACCTGCTGACGCTGAAGTGTGGCGTTACCCCAACACAAGCACCAAAACCAACAAAAACAACGTGTTTCTTGGGTTTAACCCACATTTCTGTTATTTTTAGCTGTTTTTCACACGGTGCGCCTGACTTTGGCTTAACTTCTTGTCCGTGTTTGACCTCCTTGTCACAAAATTAAGATTTGACTCTGCTCAAAGCATTTCATTTTTTATTAATTAAACTTTGAGCATAAATAAATGTGGATTTAAATTAGCTTTATCCGGTAACACCTGCATTGTGATGTCTGTTTTCCTCATCCGTGTTTTGATTACAGCCGGTTCTGTTACGCAAGTTGAGCTGGTCTGTCATCAGTCGATACTCGGGGGAACTTTACAGGAGACCATCCGTGTTCAATAACTGGACATGAGCTGAACACGTCACACAAATGATCCAAAACTCAAAGAAAACGGAAAAGAAAGCAATAATTAAATCTGGCTAAATCTCCTCATCAAGAGGTTTTTATAGTATTTTATAATGGAGTCAGTTTGTTGAGGTTTTTATTTTCTTTATATCTGATTAATATCTGGGTCTGCCCACAACTTCATGGGATATTTTGCTAACAGACGGAGCTGACACTAATACTTAATGACAAAATATTAAAAACAAATCTGTCAGTGCTCAGGTTATATGTTGGAAATGATGCTCAGCTACTGAAACACCTAGTTCTAGCTCAGTTTCTGTAAAATTGACTGTTAAAGCTGCATTTATGTGTTTTTTTTAAAGGTCGATTGGCTGTGGCGGCCATCTTTAATGGGGTTGACTTTGAAAGTTGACCAGTTGAAGAAGTGAACCCTTTGATTACGTTCTGTGAGGAAAAGTTCATCCAGACGTCCTGGAAATACTTCGATAACACACAGGAGCGAAAGAGCTGTACTTTACAGGGTCCGTGAAGGCAGCGCCAGCAGCTGACCGGATGTTCTGGTTCTCCCAGCTGGAGGTGGGTTTTCCCATGCAGATGTTTACAGCACAGGAAGCGTCTTAACATCTGGCTGTGGTTAGCTCTTTCTGCTCTTCGTGTCCGAGGGCAGATGTGTTGCACAGCAGTCTTTCTGTCAATCATTGACCCGTTTGTTGAAATAATTGTGCGTGACTCAGACGGATCGATAGGTCAAAAGGTCAGCAGGCGACCCAAACCCGTTTACTTTGCCTCCGTTTGACTGGAGCGGAGACATGAAGAGTTTCATTTGAAGCAGGCGGCTTGTTTCACGTCTCGTGGTGAACTCTGTCACAGTCGTCCTTCCTCCTCCGTCCGGATCGAGCCTCCGCCAGAGAAGAGATGGGATCCGCGGGACGTTTGGGCTCAGCGCTGCTCGTCCTGGTCCTGCTGGAGCTTCAACACTCGTCGGGATTCTGGATCATCAATCTGGTCTTTCCTCCAAACTCCAAAACCAACGTGACGACGAGCAGCAGCACCCCGCCGCTCATCATCGGTAAGAAACGCAGACTCGGTCATTTCCTCCAGAACCTAAAGGCCCAAATCTGCTCTTTAATCCTCTAAAACTGGAGGAAACTCAGATCCAGCTCTGATTGATTACCGGTAGTTGAACCAATTAAATTAGTTTACACTCGTTTTAATTTTGGAGTTCTAATTAGATTAAATTATTTTAATTTACCATCTAAATCATAAATAAAGTAGTGTTGCAGTAAGTTCTCAAACAAAAAGAGATGATTTAGTTGCATTATTGCACATAGTTTAATTTTAAACTCTGACGATTTATCCCTATAATTTCTTTACTTCGTGTTAATGAGATTAATTAAATCATTTTGAATTTACACTTGGTTTTATTATGTTTGCTAGATTGTAATTAGTTAAAGAAAGTAGTTAAGTTATAACTGATTTCCATACAATTTTAAATAAACCTTAGACACAAGAGACAATATTTGTCTTGTTTTTTAATTAATTCAATAATTTGGACTTACAAAGTACATCAAAATACAAAATGCATGTAAATTATATTTCCCTAGCTGAAATGGTTTCATCGCTAAACCGTTTGTGTTGAATTTGAACAGCTGACATTTGCTGAAAGCAAGAAAATAGAAAGGTAGAAAAACGGCAGACATATTAAGACAAACCTGAAATTGGCAAAGAGATGCTGAGTAGATTTTTAAAAAATCTGAAATTAACTACTAGAAACAGAAATGAGGAAAAAAAAATGCAGAAGTTCCTAAAAGAAAGCGGTTGAAAAGGCTGAAATTTTCATTCAACCTTTATTTAGTCAGGTAAATCTTTTGAACCTCATGGGCTCATTTACGAAAGCGACCTGCTAAAACTAAAGAACAATGAACAGCAGTGGTAGAATTTCCTTAAACAATAAACAAACAAACAATAAACAATAGAAAACAAAAGAGAGAAAAAACAAAAGAAAGTTTTTTTTTTTTTTTTTAACAAAGTATCAAAAAACTAGCAAAACATTATAAGGTAGACGTATAAAATCAAAGACAGGAACAAATCTGCATTGGTTTTTGCCAGGATTCCAACAGATTCTGAAAACCATTTAGAGAAGTCAAGGTCGAGAGCTTCAGATCTTTTTGTAAGATATTCCATGAAGCAGGAGCGGAGTAGGAGAAGGCCCTTTTTCCAAGTTCAGTCCTCACTGACGGAACACTGCAGGTAATCATGTCCTGAGAGCGCACACTGTAGCTGCACTCACGCAAAGACATGTAGGAGGAGATGTATGAGGGCAGCAGACCAAGAAGTGATTTAAAGATGAAAATGTACCAGTGGAAGAGTCTGCGTGAGGTTAATGATGTCCAGTTAACCAGTGAATACAGGGTGCAGTGGTGGGTACGATAATCACAACCAGTTATGAATCTTAGTGCACCATGATAGACAACATCCAACATCCGCAGGGTGCTTGTAGGAGCATTCATGTAGAGAATGTCACCGTAATCAATGGAGGGAAGGAAAGTCACAGACACAAGGCGTTTCCTGACATTCAGTGATTAGCAGAAAGAAGCACAACATGTGGAAATTGGGGGACAGAATTGCAAAAAAGGCTAACATTAGCAGAAAAATATGTAAAAAGTAGCTGAAAAGCAGGGGGGGGGGCTAAATTTATATCTGTACTGTATTGATGTACACATTTCTTATATAAATTTCTTTTCCAGGTCATGTTTTAAAATTAAAACTTGTTCTCAAACTTTTCATCTCATAACATAAAGGTAAAAAATAGCAGAAAAAGCTGAAATGAGCACAAAGAAGGTGAAAAAAGCCGAAGCAAAGCAACAGCTAAAATGAGCAGTAAAAGGTTTGAACAGGTCAAAGGGTTTGAAGGACGTGAAGAGAGCTCCATTCATTTTCAATGAGAAAAAACATGGCCGACAAAGCTAAATATTTAAAAAAGGAAAAATTGCACAAATGCCAAAAGTCAAAACAGGAATACCCTGAACGAGCCGAACATTTTGATCTATGAGTTGTAGACCTAGAAAAAAAATTATGGAACAAGGTACGTGCTGAAAAACGTACGTAAGAAAAACGGCTCTCGATTTTGAGAATGATTTGTAAACATTCATACGTTTATCGGCCCTCTGCTGGACGCTGCAGACAACACGAGGACTGTGGACTCAAAAGAAGTTGATAGATGCAGCAGAATAATATTTGTTGTCGGATTTTTTCCCAAATTCGTTTGTTTTTGTGGTTAAGAAACGTAGTTGTCCTACCTCAAGTTGGACCATTTGTATTATTATTAGGCAATATTCAAACTCCTGTTTTTCAGTGTATTTCTGGTTAAGATGGTCTCAAACTGTTCGTCTGTGGGAGTCTTGACCCTCAATGACCCCGACCACCTCAGCCTTCAGCCTAAATGACACTGAAATCTTTGCAAGAATTTTTCTTCTAATCCCACGTCTTTTAAATGTCATTGCAAAACTTTGTCACTAGTTACATCAAATCAGCCCGAGCAGAACCTTTGAGTCTTTTTGTGTCACTGTTGGGCAGATCGGACCCGATGCTGCTGAAGCTGCTGAACGTGAGAAAGCTCTGTTTGTTTGGAGTGAGACCAAACAGAGAAACGACTGCCGAGTACAGGATTAGTCGCTTCTCCTCGTGAGGTCAAAGGACAGTTTCACCGTTTAAAACCAGGTTGAATGACTGTACGCTCATTGACCAAACGAAAAGCAGGCATGCACCCAGAAGTCATGGTCCGATACATAGACCAGAGGTGTGTTTAGATTGAGCATCATAATGTTATCAGACAGTTGGACCAATTGGCTCAACATGGTGATTGAAAGTCAGCAGACATACAGGCCGCCTTGTAGATCCATTACACATCATGAGCAGTGCTTGATGGAGTTTGATCGTGTGATTGCCTGATAGTTTTCCCAGTTGGCACCAAAGAGTTGGCGGAAACACTCACGCATGGCGTAAAGCTTCCAGTCGCCCAAGATGAGGCGCACAAAGTAAGATTACTATCCTAAACCCTGCTTCATCTCCACCTGCCACTTGGACACGGCGCTGGCCTCTTCACGACACCCTGTGTTGTCTGGCAACTTGCATCAGTTAAGGAACAAACCCAGCGTCCCATTCCTCGATTGCCTTTAACACCAGAGCAGAGGTGGCTGGGTAATCGAGAGGCATGGACTGGTGACGAGTAACGCTGTGTCAAGTTCAACAAATGAACATGTAGGAAAATATTAGACACCTTATGGGAGCCCTGAAGTTGAAGCTAAACCAGGTCCTGCTGGCTTTAACTCCCATCAACGTAAGAAAACGGGGACACTGGTCTAGATTTATAACTCATGCTGATGGTTCAGTAATAAGTTTCAGTTCTGGATCACACACAGATGACCCGTCATTGTGAACATAGGCAGGTGACACCAAGAAGAAAGGACTGAAAGGACTGGTGGAGACATGCTTGTGTTTTCTGGCATCACCCTGTGGAGGGCCATAGAGTCTGACTTCAGGTCAGCTCTGGGAGTGATTCGCGGGACACTGACATCACAGAGATATGTCTGCATGTCTTACCTCATCTGAGATAGAACCTGGTACAGTGTTTCAACGCCTGTCCACACATGACACCTATGACATGTATTTAGTTCAGGTCATCCAGTGGACACACAAGTCCCTTGAGCTTTCCCCGTCAAACTTGGAAGAGATTAGCTTAGATATCAACTCCAACCCTGTGCCAATCTGCTGGATCTTTAGGTCCACTGACAACGGTTGTGAGCATGATGACTTGTTGACCCTGTTCTGCTCCACTGACATGGTACCAGCAGTGTACATATGCTGCCAACTCTCTTATCTCGTTAAACGCGTCAAATAATCTTTGCTGAACAGTCTCATGGCCTTTCAATTCGAGCAGTTTCATTTTCACCACTCCATCTGGGTGCTGTTTGTCATCGAGTGTACATCTGCCTCACAATGCTGTCCTGAAATGTAAATACAACTTTTTTCTGCCACCATTTATTTTATTTTATATTTAATAATAAAAAAATATCCAACCAAACATTCATTCAACCTTTATTTATACAGGCTAGCCTCGTTGAGTCACAGGGACTCATTTACAAGAGGGACCTGTCTCACTCACACCAAACCATCCACTCTCTCACTCACACCTAGGGTCAATTTAGAGTCACCAATCAGCCTAACATGCATGTTTTTTGGTCATGTTCATGTTCAACATGTTCATCCTTTGGCTACAAATCTTCATTTTGCCGTACGCTTGATGTTTTGTGTTCAGTACCAGGGAGCCTGGGGAACCGTCTGGAAGCCAAAGTAGACAAGCCCACTCTGGTTCATTGGTTGTGCTACAAGAAAACCGAGCACTGGTTTCCTCTGTGGATCGACCTCAACATGTTTATGCCAATAGGCACGGACTGCTGGATCGATAACATAAGGTAAAACTGACCGCACCCAGATAAATGTTCTGGATCGTAGTGCTCCTGTGGCTGATGGAGGACAGAAAACTTCTTGATCCTTCATAATAAGTCATAGCCCACCATAGATGATATGCCACATTTCCCTCCCTGAACAGCTGTGGGTTTTTTTTAGCTATTTAAACTTAATGTATTTTGTTAGTTTCATGTTAAATAAGCCAACTGTTGACCCGTACAGGCATTCTGGCCAACAGAGGGGCAGAAGTTTTTAACATAAGTCCATGTTTCTCCCAGACTCGATTACAACAGGACGACTCGGAGCTCCTCCAACTCACCTGGGGTGCAGGTGCGAGTGCCAGGGTTCGGGGAGACCTACTCCATCGAGTTTCTGGACAACAACAAACTGTCTGGTGAGAGACATTAATATATACAGGATTAATCACTGGGTTTTCATATAGTCTAGACAAGTATGTGGGGAAAAACAAAAAGTTTGGAAACATTAAAATGTCCAAACTAATCTTGATTCCATTGTATAAAAGACAAAAAAAAAAGGCAAATTTACTTTGATTACTTGTATAAATTAAAGTCCTTAAAATATGACATATTGCAACATTTCATGTCAGAGTTTGAGAATGACTGTCAGCTACTACCACATCAAATTTTAACTTAATATTCATGAAATTGACAAATTACGTGTTTGCAGAAATTGATGTGCTGTGGTGGCCATCTTGAATTTGGTTAGCTTTAAAAGCGAATCAGCCATAGAGTGAAAGTAATCAACATTTCATTAATAACTGTCCACTGATTCAAGATATATTTTGCTAAACAGATAAAGGAACACATGGGCAAAAACTTTGTTCTTTTGTCTTTTGCAGCAGCTGGTAATAAACGCAAATCTTTTACTGCAGCACGCAGTTTTTAACAAGTTAGTCTACCTGTAAAGCTTTGAGCTAATTAAACTTTATAATTAAAACTATAAAGTTGTTATTAAAGCGAATTGGATTTTTCAGTTTCAGTCCTTGGTGCCCATCCTTTTTTATGTTGTTCTTGTTTGTAAAAGAGAATAAAACTGAACTACTGTGAGAATATTTTATTGCTAATTTAGAACAAATGTTTACACTTTAACATGAAAAAATATCCTGAAGTTCAACTTAGAAATCTGGAAATTTGTATCTAAAAAGCTTTTGTTACTTTTTAAACATGCTGTGTTTAGAAACGTTACTGTGAAACGATCTAAACGTGTTATGAGATTAACCTATGTCTGCTGCTGGTTTTTTAGGCTATTTTCACTCCATGGTGCAACATTTGGTCAACGCAGGCTACGTCCGGAACGAGACAGTCCGCGGAGCCCCGTACGACTGGAGGCTGGCACCGCGTAAGAACCAGAACAACACAAGCAGGCTGCACACCTGAACTGCCTCACATCCAACACACAGTTATCTTTCTTTGCTATATCTGGAAAAATTGTGTAAGTTTTGAGATGCAATGTTGTAATTTCAAAATTAAAATACAAAAAAAGCCTTCAAACTAATTCATCCTATGCATTTTCATTTAGAAATAATCTGAAAAACATTAACTTAACTAAGGTTAATTTGACAAAAAGCCCTGAAATTGCAGCAGAAAAAGCTGCCATGACAACCTTCACGCTGATGAAGTCAAACATGTTTACCTTAAGCTCAACATTCAGTTGACAGACAAAAGTAATATTGTCTTTTGCTTAAACATTTATTTAAAAATGCAACATTTATAATCACAAGTCTTTTAGTTTGGTATAAAATGTGTCAGATTTAGACACAGACTGTTTTTTCTACAGTTCCTGGGATAATATTTGTAATGAATTAAAACTACAGATTTGAAAACATAAACTCAAGCTACCAAAGCACATAATAGTACATAAAAAACCACGAGCACAACTTAAATAATTAATTAAAAACATATTAAAGTAAAACTAATTAAATCTGATTAGTTATCGGTCATCGTTTCATAAATTCAGAAAATAATATTTTAAATGAGATACCGTAATTCTTATTTTTGTTGATGTACATTATGGTTTTGAGCTGGCTGTAACAATATTATCCCGGAAAAGCCCCCAATTTGTTACGCCAAGTTTGAAACCATAACAAATTAAAGGAGGCAGCTCACAAAGTTTAAACAAAAGAATATACCGGTAGTTTTTATTTTCAACTTAACTTCCATCCTTTTTCCTTTTTGGGTCTCGAGGGTCACTGGTGTCCATGTCCAGCCATCACTGTGCGAGAGGCGGGGGACACCCTAGACAGGTCTCCAGTCCATCACAGGGACACTGAGACAAACAAGACAAACAACCATTCACTCTCTCACTCACACCTAGAGACAATTTAGAGTGACCAATCAACCTAACATGCATGTTTTTGGTCTGTGGGAGGAAACCGGAGTACCCGGAGAAAACCCACACATGCAGAGAGAA